>SJYX01022369.1:17371-57552 GCA_006410675.1 Oreotragus oreotragus
TTCATTAGGACAGGGACTTGCTGGGTGAGTGGGGTCAAGGGTGGCAGTCTGGGAGCTCTCTTACAAGCCTGTCAGAGAGCAGAGCCCCATGAAGGCTTGGCCAGCTTCTTAAATCCCCTGGCCTGTCCACTCCTGGTCTGCACAGCCATGGGGCCGTGGGCTCACTCACGCTCACATGGGGTGAGACAGGGTGAGCTCCCTGGATGTCCCAGTTTCCTGCAACAGTGAGCTAAGCTTTAGGGAACGACAGAAAATCTCAGGTGCAGCCATGCCCGAAGGGGCAGAGCTACCGAGGACGAGATGATACTCGTCTACATCCTGGGATGTTATTTACTGACTGATGATGTGATTTACAGTGTGATGCTTTAGTAAGGCTCTTTCAAAGCGAAAATGTGAGGTTGGGGGTGGTCAGCAGAGGCACAACATAGTCAGAATGAATTGAGAATTGACTTAGGAGAAAAGAGGTTTAACTATGGGAAAACAGTGACTGCGCTGGGGAGGAACCAACTAGCAGTCAGCCTGGTGGCTTTACTTGGATGGAACTGGGTCCTAGAAATGCATTCTGCCCTCCCCTTATTATCCTGGGCTTAAAGTGCCTGTATCATTGGAGAAGTCCACTGAAGCCAGCCAAGCTGTGTGATCAGAAGACTCCCCTCCCTCCATTCCACACAAGTTTATTAAGTACTTCCATATGCCAAACTCTATCCCGAAGTCCCTTCATGGATCACAGTCTTGTGGTGAAGGGACTTGTGTAACCCAGTGAAGCTATGAGCCATGCCATGCAGGGTCACCCAAGATGGATGGGTCACAGTGAAGAGTTCTGACAAAAGGTGGTCCACTGGAGGAGGGAATAGCAAACCACTCCAGTATTCTTGAAACAATAACCCTATGAACAGTATAAAAAGGCAAAAAGATATGACTCTGAAAGATGTGTCCCCCAGGTTGGGAGGTATCCAGTATGCTACTGGGGAAGTATGAAAGTCAAAGTGTTAGTCGCTCAGTTGTGTCCAGCTCTTTGTGACCCCGTGGACTGCAGCCCACCAGGCTCCTCTGTCCGTGGGATTCTCCAGGCATNTGACTCTGAAAGATGTGTCCCCCAGGTTGGGAGGTATCCAGTATGCTACTGGGGAAGTATGAAAGTCAAAGTGTTAGTCGCTCAGTTGTGTCCAGCTCTTTGTGACCCCGTGGACTGCAGCCCACCAGGCTCCTCTGTCCGTGGGATTCTCCAGGCATGAATACCATTCCCTGCTCCAGGGATCTTCCCAACCCAGGGATGGAATCCAGGTCTCCTGCATTGCAGGTGCTTTTTTTTTTTTTTTACTGTCTCGGCCACCGGGAAAGTGGTGGGCAGTTACTAATAGCTCCAGAGTGAAGCCGCTGGGCCAAAGCGAAAACAATGCCCAATTGGATATGTGTGGTGGTGAAAGTAATGTCCAATGCTATAAAGAACAGTATTGTGGAGAGCACCAAAATCGCAACTAGCGGTTGAACAACCACTGACAGGAGAACGCTGGAACCCACCAAAAACAGGTACCCACGTCCAAAGACAAAGAAGCTGCTGCAGCGAGACAGTAGCAGGGGCACAATCACAATAAAATCAAATCCCAATCAAATCCCGCTGGGTGGGTGACCCACCAACTGAAGGAGAGCAATACCAAAGAAGTTCTCCCACTGTTGTGGGACCCCACGTAGGCTTCCCAGCCTGGGGATCCGACGAAGGGACTAGGAATCCCCAGGGAATCTGACCTTGACGTCCAGTGGGATTTGACTGCAGGACTTCTGCAGGACTCGGGGAAGGAGAGACTCCAGTCTTGGAGGCCACAGACAAGATGCTGCATGCACCAAGACCCAGAGGAAAGGAGCAGTGACCCCAGAGACTGAACCCAAACCACCTGCTAGTGTCGGAGGGTCTCCTGTAGAGGCAGCAAGGGTTCACCACAGGGACAGGGGCGCGGGCAGCAGCAGTCCTGGAAGGCCCCTCTTGGAGGTGCTGTGATCCCTACAAGAGATCCAGTAGACCCCAGGNAGGCACTAAAATTTGAAATGAGGGAAAGTGTAACCATGCGGGTCGCAAAGAGTCGGACACAACTGAGCGACTAAACTGAAGTAACCAAAAGCACAAGCTGAAACTACGGCACAAAGAACTGTGACAATTTGAATGAAGAGAGATTACTTATCACTCAAGCGGTCAAGGAAAAAAAATTCTAAAAGGAAGTAGCATTTTTTTTTCATTTTTTTTTAATTGGAGGAAAATGGCTTTACAATGATGTGTTGGTTTCTACCATGTAACTATAAATCAGCCATAATTATACATATATCACCTTCCTCTTGACCTCCCTGCCCTCCCTCCATCCCACCCCTCTAAGTCATCACAGAGCGCTAAGCTGGGCTCCCTGTGTTATTCAGCAACTTCTCACCAGCTATCTATATTACACATGGCAGTGTCTGAAACTACCCCCTGACCCAGCAATCCCACTACTGGGAATATACCCTGAGAAAACCATAACTGAAAAAGACACATGTACCCCAATGTTCACAGCAGCGCTACTTACAACAGCTAGAACATGGAATCAACCTAGATGTCCAACAACAGACGAATGGGTAAAGAGGGCGTGGTACATATACACAATGGAATATTACTCAGCCAAAAAAGGAATGAATTTGAGTCAGTTTGAATGAGGTGGATGAATGAAGAAACTGTTATACAGAGTGAAGTTAAGTCAGAAAGAGAAAAATACTGTATATTAATGCATATGTATGGAATCTAGAAAATGGTAGTAATGAACCTATGTGCAGGGGAGGTGTGGAGGCACAGACATCAAGGACAGACTTCTGGACACGAGGAAGTGGCACTGGAGCCAGTCTTCAAACCAAGAAACAGCACAGTGAAAACCCAGCCACGAAAAGGGCAGGATGTGAACAGAGGGAGGGAAGAGAGAACAGCCTTGGGTAATTGCAGAGGGTCTCCAGGATCACAACATTTTTAATTAAAAAGTAAATTTAATCCACTTTGGATAAGCCAATTGTGATATAGCTATACAATGGAAGATTATTTGGCCGTAACAAGGCGTAATGTTCTGATATATGCCAACAACAGGGCTGAACTTCAAAAACATTCAGCTAGAGAAAGGCCAGGCCCCTCTCACCGCAACTAGAGAAAGGCCAGGCCCCTCTCACGGCAACTAGAGAAAGCCCGCACCCAGCAACCGAGACCCAGCGCAACTAAGAACAAAACGAACTAAATGAAATTTTTAAAAAAGAAAATGGACCTGGATTAGTTGTAAATGTGTATTGCAAACTCTAGGGCAACCACTGAAGTGAAGTGAAGTCATTCAGTCGAGTCCGACTCTTTGCGACCCCATAGACTGTAGCCTACCAGGCTCCCCTGTCCATGGGATTTTCCAGGCAATAGTCCTGGAGTGGATTGCCATTTCTTTCTCCAGGGGATCTTCCCAACCCAGGGATCGAACCCAGGTCTCCCACATTGTAGACAGACGCTTTACCGTCTGAGCCACCAGGGAAGTCCGCTAAAAAACTAAAAAAAAAAAAAGATTTTTCTTTATGCTGGGAAAGGAGAGAAACTGAAATCATAAAATGCTCAGTTAAAAATCGTGAAAGGTAAAAGAATGGAATATAAAAACAGGAATAAAGAAGGGCAATAAGGAGGAAACAATAGCAAATATGGTACATATGAATACAACTATGCCAGTAACCGCTTTTGCATGTCAGTGGCCTAAAGGAACAAAGCAAAGGACAGATACTGTGAGAGTGGCTCACACCACTGATGAGTAGGGAAATGCAAATAAAAACTACAGTGAGGCACCACCTCACATCCATTAGGATGGCTACTAACAAACAAGCAAACAAAAAAGGAAATAAGTGTTGATGAGGACATGGAGAAATGGAAGCTTTGTGTGCTATTGATAAAAATGTAAATGTACATCTGCTGTGGAAAATAGCATAGCATTTCCTCAAAAAATTAAATCAAATTTCCTCAAAAAATTAAATATAGAATTACCATATGACCCAGCAATTCCATTTCTGGCTCTATACCCAAAAGAATTGAAAGCAGGGTCTTGAAGAGATATTTGCACACCTATGTTCGTAGTAGCATTATTTACAATATGTGGAAGCAATACAAGTGTCTATGGACAGAAGAAGGGGGTGTATACATACAATGAAATATTATTCAGTCTTTGTAAAAATTCTAATTGATGTGTAATTGACATATAACATTATGTTAGTTTCTGGTGTACAACATAATGATTCAATGTTTGTGTACACTGAGAAATCATCACCACAATAAGTCTAGTTAGCATCTTTTCAGTCTTTAAAAGGAAGGAAATACTGATATATACTACATGGTTGAGCCTTGAAGATCTTATGCTAAGTAAAATAAGTCAGTCACAAAGGGCAAATACTATTAATATATGATTCCCTTCTGTTTATATGAGAGTAGAAGGGCTAGTATTTGGGGTAATCAAGTTCATAGAGACAAAAAGTAAGATGGTGGTTGCTAGGGGCTGGGCAGAAGAGAAAATAAGGTGATTGTGTTTAATAAGTACAGGGATTCCATGTTATAAGGTGAAAAGATTTATGGAGATGAATGGTGCTGATGGTTGTATAACATTATGAATATATCTAATACCACTGAACCATAAACATAAAATGGTTAACCTGATAAGCTTTATGTGTATTTTACCACAATAAAATAATTGGGGGAAAAAAGATCTATGAGAGGAAAACTACACAACCTGATGAAAGAAATCAAAGAGCTAAATAAATGGAGAGATATTCCATGTTCATGGATAGGAAGACTCAGTACTGTAAAACTGCAGTAATCAAGACAGTGTATTATTGATGAAGGAACAGACAAATAGATCAGTAGATCAGAACAGAGAGCATATAAACAGACCCACATAAATGTGGTCAATTCATCTTTGATAAAGGGGCAAAGGCAATACAATGGATGGAAGATTGTCTCTTCAATACATAGAACAACTGGACATCCACAAACAAAAAAAGAAAGACACAAACCTTACACCCTTCACAAAAATTAACTCAAAATGGATCACTGACCTCAATGTAAAACACAAAGCTACAAAACTCCAAGCAGACAACATAAGAGAAGATCTAGATGGCCTTAGGTTTCTAAATGACTTTAGATATGACCCCAAGCGCACGATCCATGAGGAAAAAATTGAAATCCTGGACATAATTAAAATAAAAAATTTCTTCTAAGTAAAAGACACTGCTTGGGACTTCCCCAGTAGTCCAGTGGCTTAGATTCTGTGCCCCCAGTGTGAAGGTGGGCAGAGGCTTCTCTGACTAGGCTCCAACCTGTGCCCCCTGCAGAAGTGCAGAGTATTAACCACTGGACTGCGGAAGGTACCATCACTTATTTTCTCAGGGAGGAAAATATTTCCCAAGAGTCCTCCAGCAGCCTACCCTTTATGTTCTCACTGCCTAAACCCAAGTCACAACCCACAAACCAATCACTGCAGTAGGGATGGGATTCCAGGGCTTTGTTGTTGATGTTCGGTTGCTAAGTTGTATCTGACTTTGTGACCCCATGGACTGCAGCACACCAGGCTCCCCTGTCCTTCACTATCTCCTGGAGCTAGCTCAAATTCATGTCCACTGAGTTGGTGATTCCAGGGCTTAGGTTAAACCAATTATGATTCATGCCCTGCAGCTGAGTGAGGAGCTCTCCTTCCTTTAGCTTTTTGCTACCCAACAAAATTTGGATTCTGTTAGCAAAGAAGAGGAACACAGCTATTTGTTAGGTGATAATACATGCCATATCCTCCTCTTATAATAATGCCATCCCAAATGTTCTTTGTAAACATTCATACATCACTCTCAAAAAGGTCGTTCAACTGGGGTGACCCCACCCCCAAGCATCAGGAGTGGACAGTAAGCCACAAGGGTGGTCCAAGGATGAGTATATGACCTATTCTCACTGATAACAAGCATCCTCTGAACTTTCCTGGAACTTTCGGGACAAGCTGCATTCACTCCCCATTGAGCTTGCCAAACTACCAGGTTATAAACCTGAAGTCGCTGTGGTGTTCATCTCTGCCACGTAGTAGATTCTCCCTGAAAAGGAAGCCAATACAGAGGACAGAGCCTGGAGATGGAGAGGAAAGGCACTCCCAAGAACACGTCCACTCCTGAACCCAGCTGTGCCTGAAGTCAGTGTTGCTCAGGACTTTACTAACCCAGTGAAAAAGAGAAAATCAGTTTCTATCATGTACAACTGAAGAGTCCTAAATAAACAGAAGACAAGCAGGGGCCAGGTCATAAAAGGCCTGAATGTGAGGCTAATATTCATTGGAAGGACTGATGCTGATGCTGAAGCTCCAATACTTTGATCACCTGATGCAAACAAATCAACTCATGAAAAAGACCCTGATGCTGGGAAAGTTTGAGGGCAGAAGAAGAAGGGTGCAACAGAGGATGAGATGGTTGGATGGCATCATCGACTCCACGGACACGAGTCTGAGCAAACTCTGGGAGATAGTGAAGGACAAGGATGCCTGGCGTGCCGCTGTCCATGGGGGTCACAAAGAGTCAGACGCAACTTAGCGACTGAACAACAACTGGGAAACATGGATGAGTTTTAAGTAAGGGAAAGACATGACCAGATATGTGAGACGTGGTCCCTGTTGTAGAAGCTGCGGAGCCTCTCCCTCTGCCAAAGTCAGATCTGCCGCATGTTATCCTGTTTAAAATCAGGAAAGTAAAAATGTCAGTTGCTCCATCGTGTCCGACTCTTTATGACCCCATGAACTATCCAGACTCCTCTGTCCATGGGATTTCCCAGGCAAGAATACTGTAGTGGGTTGCCATTTTCTTCTCCAGGAGATCTTCCCAACCCAGGGATTGAACCTAGGTCTTCCACACTGCAGGCAGATTCTTTACCATCTGAGCCAAATCAGGAAGAGGTACCAAATTCCCCAACCCCACCCCTATCGACTTTATCAGAAGAAGACTCTAAATCAAAAGAATTTAATGAAAACCACTCCCTGAGTCATAAGCCAAGTAGCCTTTGAAAGTGGGTTTGGGTTGGGATTTCTCTGGTGGTCCAGTGGTTGGGATTCTGAGCTTTCAATGCAGGGGGCACAGGTTCAATCCCTGGTCGGGGAACTCAGATCCTGCATGCTGTGCAGTGTGGCCATAAACAAACAAAAGGAAGTGGATGTAGATTAATGATGTCCCCAAGACCCAGGCAGTGCAGGAAGGAATACTTTCTGAGAAGAGAGCTAGCCATGCAAATGGGGAAAACATCTTTTTAGACATTTATCTTTACTGGCTCTAGAAACTTTTTTTGTTGGGGGGGAGGTCTTTAAAAGATGTACTTAATTAGGAAGAAATCTAATAAGGGAGCCAGCAGGCCCTGCGACTTTCAGTCTTCCAACTGAGCTAAAATTGGTGGGTCCACTGAGGCATCCTTGCTCTGGGTCCTGGAAGCCATTCATCACCTGGGCTGGGCTGGCAGGAAGCAAACATCAGTGCCCTTCCGACTAAAGTCCAGGACCCTGCTCTCTTTAGACCACAGGATACAGGAAGGAACCCAGAAGCAAAACCTTCTCCTGTGGAAAAGGAGTGGAGCCTTCCTTAGGAAGAGAGCAGTCATCTTATGGAGACACTAGGAAGGAAGTCCATGTATGCATGCTGGGCGTACCTAGGATGGGGATGCCAAGTCAGAAGAGATGGATGACATAGAGATGGAGACAGACAGTCATATAGTGCTTTTCTGTGTGAGACAAGGGGATGTTCAAGTGTGCCAGAACTGTAATCTCTGCTGCTGCTGCTGCTAAGTCACTCAGTCGTGTCCGACTCTGTGCGACCCCATAGACGGCAGCCCACCCGGCTCCTCTGTCCCTGCGACTCTCCAGGCAAGAATACTGGAGTGGGTTGCCATTTCCTTCTCCAAGGCAGCATGCATGCTAAGTCGCTTCAGTCGTATTCAACTCTGTGCGACCCTATGGACAGCAGCCCACCAGGTTCCTCTGTCCACGGGATTCTCTAGGTGAGAATACTGGAGTGGGTTGCCATTTCCTTCTCCATTGTAATCTCTGCTCCTCTTATAATGTAAATTCCTTCAGAAAATGCCCTAATTCTGTGTTTTGCAAACTTTTTTTAGACTGCATAGGAGTCCTCTACAGGGCTTATTACACATCAAGATTTCTGGGATCCTTCTAAAGATTCTTTTTGAGTAAAAAACGTGGGTAGCTGTTGTTTATACCCATTCAGCATCCTTCACCCCTTCCTTTGGTATCTTTGGGAAAGCAAAGTTGAAGGACAAATGTGTAAGCACTTATTCACTAGCTTCCATCCCTGTCGGTCAGTCATGGCTCCGGGGCATCCGTTCCACCCACTTCTAGGGTGTGCAAGTGTTAGTGCTGAATAAGGCTCCAAGTATCCCACGCTGAGGGGTCAGAGAAGCCCCAGAGCAAAACGCGAGAGGTGCAAAGTGTGGGCAGGGTGCAGTCAGGCTGCTTCTCTATGAAGGGAAGTTCGCAACAGGGACTGGAAAAGAGGCGTAACTGATAAGATGTGAAGCCTTGTGCCCGAGTTTCCTGTATGGTCCATATCCTGAACTCTCAGATCTGGTCAGGCCCTCCATTAAGTCCAATCCATTATGAGGATACACAGAAGAAGCTATATTAATTGTCCTCCTGTCTATCTTCATTCTTTTTTTAAAATTTATGTATCTATTTTTTTTTGGCTGTGCTGGGTCTTGTTGCTGTGTGTGGGCTTTCTCTCACCACGGTAAGCAGGCTTCTGACCGTGGTAGCTTCTCTTGTTTCAGAGCACGTGCCCTAGAGCACAGCCTCAGTAGCCGTGGCACACAGGCTTAGTTGCCCCACAGTATGTGGAATCTTCTCGGACCAGGGATCGAACCTGTGACCCCTAAATTGGCAGGCGGATTCTAAACCTCTAGACCACTGGGGAAGTCTCGTCTATCCCTGTTCTTGATTTCTTTCACCTACACCCAGCATTGGTATAGAATTGATGCTTTTGAACTGTGGTGTTGGAGAAGACTCTTGAGAGTCCCTTGGACTGCAAAGAGATCCAACCAGTCCATCCTCAAGGAAATCAGTCCTGAATATTCACTGGAAGGACTGATGTTGAAGCTGAAGCCCCAGTACTTTGGCCACCTGATGTGAAGAGCTGACTCACTGGAAAAGACCCTGCTGCTGGGAAAGACTGAAGGCAGGAGGAGAAGGGGAGACAGAGGGTGCGATGGTTGGATGGCATCACCAACTCAATGGACATGAGTTTGAGCAAGTTCCAGGAGTTGGTGATAGACAGGGAAGCCTGGCGTGCTGCAGTCCATGGGGTCACAGAGAGTTGGACACGACTGAACGACTGAACTGAACACCCAGCATTGTGCTCACCTGGCAGTGGCCCTAGGATAGAGACAACTCTGTCATTAAAGGGTAGCTCTAGTGGGGATTTGAACCACACAGTCTGTCTCCAGAGCAGGGGCTTTTAACCACTACCGTGCCTATAGCACAATGTGGAGGAAAGCTTCAAGGTAGGTTGGCATCCAGTTTCAGTGATTAAAAGAACCCACCCTAACTGCTTAGGGATGTTGACTACGAACGAGGAAGCTGGTAGACACACCACCAAAAGCAAAAGTGCCCAAAGGAAAATAGGTTCACTGGGCCACATCAAAATCTAAAACTTTCTTCTGCAAATTAAGAGTAAAAAGACACCCCACAGACGAGAAAATATTCACTAATTGTGTATCAGAGAAAGGTCTCGTTTCCAGAATATATAATGAAGCCTTACAACTCGAACGTACAAAGACTAATAACCTAATTTTACAATGAGCAAGGGATTTGCGTTGACATTTTTCCAGAGAAAGTATACAGATGGCGAATGGGCCCACGAAAAAATGCTTAACAGCGTCAGTCATTTAGGGAAATGAAAATCAAAACTATGATACGCCACTGTGTGCCCACTAGGAGAGCTGTGATAGAAAAGATGGGCAATGACAAGTGTTGGCAAGGATGTGGAGAAACCGGATCGCTCTTACAGTGCTGGTAGGAATGTACCTCAGAGCAGCTGGAGCAGTCTGGCAGCTCCTCTATCAGTTAGACATAAAATTCCCGTATCACTCAGCAATTCCACTCCTAGGCAGACACCCAGAACAACTGAAAACAGATGTGCAAACAAAGACTCACACATGAAGGTTCACAGCAGCACTATGCACAGCAGCCCAAGGTGGAAACACCCAAATGTCCACCAGTGATAAACAGAGGAGTAAAATGTGGTCTATACGTACAACTGAGTTTTTCCTAGCAATGAAAAGCAATGAATACCGATGCATGTTACAAGAAGGATGAAGCTGGGAAACATCATGTTAATTAAGAAAAAAACAGTCGCAAAAGGCTGTACTGTCGGATTCCAAAATACACAAATTGACAGAGACAGGAAGTAGATTAGTGCTGGCTGTGGGATGAAGTGAAGTGAAGTCACTCAGTCGAGTCCAACTCTTTGGGACCCCCTGGACTGTAGCCTACCAGGCTCCTCTGTCCATGGGATTTTCCAGGCAATAGTCCTGGAGTGGATTGCCATTTCCTTCTCCAGGGGATCTTCCCAACCCAGGGATCGAACCCAGGTCTCCCACATTGTAGACAGATGCTTTACCGTCTGAGCCACCAGGGAAGTCCGGCTGTGGGATGGGAGAGGAGCAATAGGGAGTGACTGCTAATGAGTCTGGAACTTCTTTTAGGAGGAGGGACAAAAATGTTCTCAGATTAGATTTTTGTGATGTGATGGTTGTACAGCTCTGTGACTATCCTAAAAAAACATTGAACTGTACACTGTAAATGAGTGAATTGTATGGGATGTAAATTATATCTCAATAAAGCTATTTTTGAAAATCTGAAAGTCCCATGTCCTAGGAAACAAGATGGTTGTTCCCCCTAATGCCACTCTCAGCCATATAAAATTTTATTCAAAAAAGAACAAGGGGCTTGGGGAGAAAAGGCAAGGTCTGGAGTATTAGTCAGCTTCTTGCTGTGGCAAGGCTGTGTAACGAACAACCCCAAAATGCAGTTGTTTAGAAAAGCAAACACTCATTTCTCGCTCACAGGTCTTTGGGTCACCTGTGCCTCTACCAGGCCAGCTGTGCTCAACTGGACTGGCTGTCTCCGGTTCTAGGACCCAGGCTGGAGAAGCAGCATTTCCCTGGGGCATCTCTTCTCATGGTGGGTGGCACAGGCAGAAAAGGCCAAGGCATGCCACACATAAATGCAGGAATCCTCAGCTAGAATACAGATTATCTCATGCCTGCTCACATTTCATTGGCCAAGACAGGTCCCTCTGCCAAGCTCAAAGTCAGTGGGATGGGTAAATATTCACTGCCTAATGAGAGGCACTAAAAAGTCTCCAGGCATAGGGGCTAGGCGACTTTTTGCAACCCTATGGACCATAGGGGGAGTGGAATAGTTGGAAATAAGCCAATCTACCACAGTTACTAGGCCAAATTCTTGTCATTCCTGCATTATGAGACATTTGTCTAATATCTGCTGCATTGGAAGTCTTCTTTCTTTAACAGAAGTGACTATATTTTAAATTCTGATTACAAAAGTAAATCAGACAATACAGAAAACTTTAAAATATAAAAACTATAATCCCATCATTCAGGCTTAACCACTGTTGTGCTTATTTTTATATAATTTATTACATATACATAATCACACTGATGTTTTAACATAATTACGATATAATTGTCAGTTAAAATTTCATGAATACCTTTTTATATAAAAATGTATATCACTGCTATTTTTTATCACTGCTATTTGTAATGTTCATGTGAATTTCATGGTACTTACATATTTTGAATGTTTATATATTTCTTTACCAATAATTCTGCCATCATAACAGATTTATTTCCATTTCTCAGGTTTACCTCCAATCTGTATTAAAGTTTTTCAGTGTTTTGCTTCAACCTAATCATAGTATACAGACTTCCCAGGTAGCATTAGTAGTAAAGAACCTGCCTGCCAATGCAGATGTAAGAGACGCTGGTTCAATCCCTGGGTCAGGAAGATCCCCTGGAGGAGGGCATGGCAACCTACTCCAGTATTCTTGCCTGGAGAATCCCATGGAGAGAGGAGCCTGGCTGGCTATGGTCCATAGGGTCGCAAAAGTCAGACACGACTGAAGCGAGACAGCACGCACGCGTGTAATCGTAGTTTACAGGTGGTCCCCAGCTCACGATGGTTTGAGTGAAGATGTTCAACTTTATGATGGTTGGAAAACAATATGCATTCAGTAGCAANACTCCAGTATTCTTGCCTGGAGAATCCCATGGAGAGAGGAGCCTGGCTGGCTATGGTCCATAGGGTCGCAAAAGTCAGACACGACTGAAGCGAGACAGCATGCACGCGTGTAATCGTAGTTTACAGGTGGTCCCCAGCTCACGATGGTTTGAGTGAAGATGTTCAACTTTATGATGGTTGGAAAACAATATGCATTCAGTAGCAACCACACTCTGCGTTTTGAATTTTGATCTTTTCCCAGACTAGCAATATGCAGCCTCTGTCATGATGCTGGCCAGGGGCAGCCACCGCTCCGTCGGTCATGTGATCACAAGGGTGAAAAACTGATACACTTCCAACCATCCTGCACCCAGACAACCATCCTGTTTTTCACTTTCAGTACAGTATTCACTAAATTACATGAGACAGTCAACACTTTGTTAGAAAATGGTTGCTACTGTTGTTCAGTCACTAAGTTGTGTCCAGCTCTTGCGACCCCGTGGTCTGTAGCCCACCAGGCTCCTTTGTCCATGGGATTTCCCAGGCAAGAATACTGGAATGGGTTGCCATTTCCTTATCCAGGAAATCTTCTCCACCCAGGAATCGAACCTGCATCTCCTGCAAGTGTCCTGCATTGCAGGTGGATTCTTTACCTCTGAGCCACTGGGGAGGCTCTTGACATGGCCATAGGACTTGACAAAAACTGGTTAGAACCAGCTAGGTCCAAGATAGCAAACAAGTTGGCTTCCAGTAGACCTTGAGCCTCAAATGACACCCATCAGGACCAGGACAGTTCAGAGGCCAACCATCAAAGGCCAGAAAGTGGGTGATGGCCCGGTCCCTGGCAATCTCCATCCCCTTCCTAAAACAGTCAGAATAATCCTCCCATTTCTTAGCCTATGAAATTATGCAGCCCATAAAAACTAAACGTTGTATTGTATTTTGGGGCCTCTCGCCTTTTGAGATAGCCCACGCTCTTGTCCGTGGAATGTGTTTCTCCCAAGGTCGTTCTTGCCTTTTGAGACAGACTGCATTCTGTCTATGGAATGTGTATCTCTCTAAATAAGTCCACTTCTTAATAAATCGCTTTGTCTCTCACTGAATTATTTCTGTGATGAGACATGAGCAAGCTGAGCTTCATTAAGTCCTGAGACCAGGTGTGTTATCTCAATTAAAAGACTCAGATTAAAAGACAAGCTGAGTTGTACGATTTCACTTATGATAGGTTTATGGGAATAAACCTGTAAGTCAAGGATTATCTGTGTATGTTTGTGGGTTTGCACACTTAACATTATTCCATAAATGCTTTTCTATGTTGTTACAGTCTGGAAATTTGTTCTTCGTGGTGCTATCACACTATCATTTAATTAGCCAATTCCTGTTACTGGCTGTTGTGATTTTTAGTATTTTACTATTATATTAATTTATTCCCAAAATTCCTGTTACATTCGATTGGCTATTTGTTTTTTAATATTTATGTTTTTATTTGGCTGCATCAGGTCTTAGTTGTGGCACGGGGAACCTTCGTTGAGTCACGTGGGATCTGTGCCAGACTCTCTAGTTGTCCTTCGGGATGTGGGATTTTAGTTCCCTGACCAGGGATCAAATCTGTGTCCCCTGCATTGCAAGGCGGATTCTTAACCCCTGGACCAGGAGGTCCCTGGCTGAGTTTTTCTGTCGCCTTTTCCACCATTCTTCCCGTCACAACAAGTGGAAGAGGGATGGCCATTGGCAGTTCTGACTGTTGAGTTCAGCAGCTGTGTAGTAGATCAGTGGGAGGAGTTGTATAAATACACTGCTATAGATGTGTATCATTCATAGCCACTTCCCTGTCTAGTTACTAAGATCGGTCCTGAGTGGGCATGGCTTCCAGAAATTCTCTGAATGCCCACTAAGCAGATTCAGCTCACTTTGTGACACCAAAGTGCAGGATCAGAAGTCTTCTGCTGATAGGAGTGTGTTCTACAGTGCCTGGCACCCAGTGGAGGAGAAGCAAGGTTTGAAACGCACCCAGTCCCTGGTGGCTCAGATGGTAAAGAGACCGCCTGCAACGTGGGAGGCCGGGGTTTGATCCCCAGGTTGGGAAGATCCCCTGGAGGAGGGCATAGCAACCCACTCCAGTATTCTTGCCTGGAGAATCCCCATGGACAGAGGTGCCTGGCGGGCTACAGTGCATGGAGTTGCAAAGAGTCAGACACGACTGAGTGACTAAGCACAGAAGCTAGCAGATGGGAAATGGTGGGAAATCTCCTGCTATGTGGGAAAGAGCCATCGACAAGGAGAGAATAAGGCTGATGCACAGAAACAGGCAGAGGCCAGGAATGGAACGACTGGACTGGTGGTGTTCACATCCCGCCTGTCTCCCTGCCCTTTGCATGATCGAGTGTTCAGCCCTTCCCTGAATTCCATGAGCCAGCAGATCCGCCGTTTTGGTTTCTGTTTATTTCCTATTTGCCTGTGCTAGGTGTTTGTTGCCGCCTGGGATTTTCTTTTGTTGTGACGAGCGGGGGCTACTCTCCAGCTGCAGTGCTCAGGGCTCTCGTTGCGGTAGCGTCTCTTGCTGCTGAGCACAGGCTCTAGGGCGTGCAGCCTCAGTAGCTGCAGCTCGAGGGTTCAGCCATTGCAGCTCCTGGGCTCTACAGCACAGGCTCGGTAGTTGCAGTGCTTGGGCTTAGTTCCCGGGCTAGGGATCAAACGTGTCTCCTGCATTGGCAGGTGGAGTCTTTTCCACTGAGCCACCGGGGAAGCCGCTCCCCGACGCCCCCACCCTGCCCTCTGCCCATTTTGTTTGAACAAGACCCTTGCAGTATAGACACCAAGCTGTTGCTAACACCACAGCTCCTGGGCCAGGGCTGGAACTAGAAAGATGGATGAGAAATGGACCTGCCCTCCGGCAACCGACAGACCAAGAGACTGGGTGATGCTGACAAGTGATGAGAGCCCAAGTTTCACGATAGGAGTGTTGGTGTGAGTACAGAATGCCAATAAGTTAAAGTGAAGCCCCACACACCCACTCTCAGCCTTCAAACCGTCCTCTCTTCACGTAGAGCTCTGGCTGGCTTTTCCCATAGCAGCCCACTTCTTGTCCCCTCTCATCACCAAGGCCCCAAATGCCAACAGTAAGAGCTGGATCAAAAGGAAATGCTTCTATTCAATGTCTTATAGTAACCTATCATGGAAAAGAATCTAAAAAAGTATATGTGCAAATGGAATAATATAATTTGAAAAAACTATATATATATATATATGTATGTATAAAATTGAATCGGGTCTTCCCAGGTGGCTCAGTGGTAAAAAATCTACCTGCAATGCAGGAGACTTCCAGGAGACATGGGTTTGATCCCTGGGTCAGGAAGATCCCCGGGAGGAGGGCATGGCAACCCACTCTAGTATTCTTGCCTGGAGAATTCCAGAGACAGAGGAGCCTAGTGGTCTACAGTCCATGGGGTCACAAAAGAGTTGGACAGGACTTCGTGAGTAAACAACATAACTGAATCACTTTGCTGTACACCCAATGCTAACACAACACTGTAAATTAAGTATACTTAAATCTTTTTTAAAAGTTAAAAAAAAAAAAGGCAATGCTTCATCCCAGCGTGGGCCTCCAGCTCTGGGATGACGTGGGGAATGGCCTGGAACAGCTAACTATGGGACAGAGGCCACTGTTTTCACGTCTCTAATCTCCAGTCTGACCTTCCCCTGCTCTAGGAATCTCATAATCCAAGGCCAAATTCATGAGTTGCAGACATACTTGCCTAGTAAATCTCTACCCTCTCTCCTCCACACAGGCCAACTCAGCAATTAAAGTCCCAATTCCTTCAAAAAGGACTCAGCACAGACCATGTGTCTGACAGATGGGAACTGGTAACAGCATTTAAGCTGGTCCTGGAGTTTCCCCTCGAATGCTCTGTGCAGGGAGGGCTCCCTCAGCAGTATCACGGAAAAGAGCCCTGGCTTTGCAGTCAGAATCGCTCTGTGACTTGCAAGCTGTTTGATCTCAAGTGACTTATTTCTCTTGGATTCAGTTTCTTTGTATGCATGTATTGGAGCTAATAATATCTACCCTTTCATTCATTTAACAACTATTTAAAGTTCCCAGTGAGGTAGCGTGGTGCTGTAGTGGATAGAGCAAGGCCAGTGGATGGGTAGAATGGGCAGGAGTTGAATCCTGCTTTCGCAACTGACTGGATTTCACGCAACAGAGCACGAGATGTAAGATGAACCATTATTTTAGGCAACCCTAAAAAAAAAAATGCTGCCAGGTTCTGACACAATGATTTCTTATCTCTTGGAATTGTATAGTTATTTAAAGAGTTCTTTGAGACTGACATCCTGACACAGATTTTTATTATGTATCACTCTTTATATGTATATAAATGGAAAATGTAAGCAAAATAAATCGGTTAAGGTTGTCAAAGCCCTTGACCAAAGACCACCAGAAACACATCTGTAGTCAAAAAAGTCAGGTTTATTTAAGAGCTAATCCTGAGAACACCCTGTGTGTGTGTCCTTAAATGTGGGCTTTTTCCCCTGGTTCTGTGGAGGAATTAGGGAAGTGGGGACAAGGTCTGGACTGAAGGCTATCAAGAAGCAGGGGCAATTCAGAGACTGGGTATCTTTACTATGCTTACCTAGGAGGCAGGAAGATTCAAACATGGCTAGATTTGTATCTTTGGTAAAGAAGCACCAATTGGGAATTCCCTGGTGGCCTAGAGGTTAGGATTCTGGGGGCCTGGGTTCAATCCCTAGTTGGGGAACATCCCACAAGCCACGTGGTGTGGCAAAAATAAACCATACCAAAACCAAAACCAAACAAAAAAAAAACCCACCACCAATCACTCAGAGAAAGGCCAAGTCATTTTTGTGGTCACAAAGTGGCCGCATGTGAACATCTAAGCCTGTCTCATTGTAAGCAGTGATAAATAACAAAATTCAACTGAGTAAATGTGAATATTTAATTGGCTTTATCTAATGATTCAGCATCCCATCTAAGGTACAGAAAAGTGCTCCAAGGAACTGTACAAAAAGGAAGGCTTTTACAAAAGGAAGGAGGGGTGAGTGGGGAAGTTATTAGCAAAGAAAGAATTTTTCAGTCTAGGTTATCTTCTTTTCAGGGGAAAGCGGATAGAAGGGGTCTTTTATGCAGATTACCTGACTAGTACTGATCAGGAAATTTCAGATTTTCTATTTATAGATCACATTTCTGGGAAAGGATGAAACTGCAATTAAGCCTTGATTTGCTGTCCTGAGGGCAAATGGCTCCATTTGAGGCTTGTTTCTTCCTCTTCTTAAAATAGCAATGGTTTATGTTCTGCTGGAATCATCNAAAACAAGTTTTAGACAACCAAACTGAAATTTGTCTAACAGAAATTATCTCGGACATAATTTAAGTCTCCAACTCATGTATGTCATTGAGAAGTGGTCTGGTTGTACTTAAAAGCAGCAATTTCAAATCTAATAGATACATGTCAGACAGGACAGGCATTATATAGCAAAAAATGAAATGGTACCATCTCCTTCAGCTGATGGAAGTATTGTCTCAAACGCTCCTCCTTGGCCTGTACCTCTGAGTCACTCATGCTGTCAATCAAGTTATAAAGAAAATAGCCAACAGCTTCTGTGGAAAAAAATAAGAGAAAGCATTCCACTAAAATTACTGAGACTGTCATGTTATCAAGATTAATTTATAAGAAATCATTTTGGTGTGAGATGTCACCCTGATGAGAGGCTCTGAAATGGCAACAATGATCACTGAGGCATAGAGATTATGTGGTTTGGGAGCACACATCTAACTGGTGAGTGAAAGGAATATTAATTATTTTCAGACCAAGTGACAGCTTTTCGGTACTGAATCTTACTTCAATCTATTTTTTTCTACCACTCTGTGACAGAAGTGGTCCTGCCCAAGGCCTTATCCCTTTCCTGTCCAAATCACAAATAGTGATAATAAATAAATGCCTTGTATATATTTCTATATAAATTTTTTGTGGGCAATATTTAGGGAAACATAAAATTAGAGGATTGGTAAATGTTGAGTATAGAAAGTTAAATAATTTTAATAAGATGTAATATTCCTGTGGAGAGCTGCCTATTAGCCAATGAAAAACCGAGATTAACAAAGATGTTTCGTAACAACAGTAATTTTCCTATGCATCCAAGCATAAAATGTATAGGGCCATGTGTTAATACACAGGATAGAAAAATACAAACTTTCAAGAAAGATACCATATGGTTTGTGTGTGTGTGTGTGTGTGTGTTTTAACAGAAAACCACATATGCTAGGCTTTATTACATGAAAACAAAAATCATTAAATGTCAAAATAATGTATTTTGGGTAATAAATAGTGGAAAAATCTACAAGACCTCTTTACTATTTTGTATGTCTAAATTATACCTACAAAACATTAAAATCACATAAACACTACAGATTACTGATTTTTAAGGCTATTTTGATGGATGCTATCAGAAGCATTTCCTCAATATCTGAAAAGAAAAACTCTCCCAACCCTGTCTTTAGAAAAACAATTATGGTAATACCAAACACCTCACAGATCTCAAAATGATGCGGTTATCAATGTAAAGATTTACAAACAAATGTTTTCAAATTTCACTTTCAAAAACAAAATGTTTACTGCTGTAATCCTTCTAGCCCATCATTACACAGAAGAATGGATTTGTGGATAAGTTACAATTATCGAAATTGAAACGCTACCCGTTGGTCCTGGAGGCTCCTGGCAATAACGTCCATCCTTGTACAACAATTCTGTTATCTGGTAAGACAGAAAATGCGTGCATTGCAGCAACAGAAGCAAACTAGAATAAACACAATCTGAAATTGAATTCTTGAAATAATAAAGCCTCTTCCCAGTAAGGTATTACTCTATGTCACAGTAATTCAACACCACCCCGACTTGCCAAGGAGATTGTTTCATTTTTAAATAACAGGTTAGTCTTTTAAAAACAAAAACAAAACAAACCCATGTTGAAGGAAAACTGCAGTATTTCATGATACATCACTAAGAAAACCTCTAACTTGTTCTGGTTATATATTGTTTTAAATAAATTGTTACTGTAGAAAACAGCTTACAGGAAGCATCAACCAATGTTATTTGCCACTGTATTGTTTTTGGTCTTGCTGAAATTCAACCAGTTTCCTCCTTTTAAATGAAGTTTTACAGCAGTAAGAAAGTAAAATATCCTGAAACACTAAATAATCTTTTTAAGTTTTTCAACATTTTGCCAGTCATTTTAATGGCATTAAAACAAAATGGGGGCTTTCCTGGTGACTCATAAGATAAAGAATCCGCCTGCTATGCAGAAGACCTGGGTTCAATCCCTGGGTCAGGAACATTCCCTGGAGAAAAGGGAATGGCAACTCACTCCAGGAATTCTTTCCTAGGGAATTCCATGGACAGAGGAGCCTGGCAGGCTGCAGTCACAGGGTCACAAAGAGTCGGACAGGGCTGAGCAACTAACGCTTACTTACTTACTTAAAACAAAAGGGGGTCAAAAGTTGTAATATGTTTGTTCTCATTGATTCTTATCAACTGAATACACAGAAATTAAAAGACTTACTCAACATTAACTCTACCCACAAAATTTCAATTAAAAAAATCCAAACGTATTTGATGACAAAAACCTATGATACTGACATGTATTGAACACAGTATTTAGACTATATATCAACAGGCTGGAGATAGTAAGAAAGGAAGCATAGGTTTCTGAAGTGATATGAGCTACAAATTCTCAATTACTTCATGTGTATACTACGATTGAACTTATTTGCTCTTTAGATAGTGTCTGCTCGGTTGCTAAGTCGTGTCCGACTTTTTGTGACCCCATGGACTGTAGCCACCAAGCTCCTCTGTCCAGGGGATTCTCTAGGCAAGAATACTGGAGTGGGCTGCCACTTCTTTCTTCAAGATAGTGTCTGGCCATAGCATAAGTATTAACAACTCAAACTACAATTACTTCTTTAACTATGTATTTTCTAATATGAAAATTAGGTAAACCTGATCATACCCTACTTCATTCAACAATGAAAGCATGATGTGGTCATAGCAATCCAAAGGATAGTTAAGGCAGAAACTATTAAAAAGCAAAGCAAAACAATCCTATCTACAATTTTTTTTTAACCAACCCAGATGTGTACAAGATAGACATTAAATTCTACCAGAAGTTGTAACCATACATTAGACATATGACAGCCACATTTAAACCTAATTTTGAACAAAGACACATTTAATAAGCCAATGAAAAAGTCTTTATAGCCAAAAACAATTACTTATAAATAGCTTAACCTATTATAACTGACTTACATAGCATGAATGGCAGTTTAATACTAAAAACAGAACTGAATGAAAATAAGATTTTAAGAAATATTTAAAATGGGAATTCCCATCAATAATGTGCATTCTGATAGTGTCGTTTATTCGTCAAGTCATGTCTGACTCTTTTGAGACCCCATGGACCTTAGCCCAACCAGAATCCTCTGTCCATGGGATTTTCCAGGGAAGAAAAATGGAGTGGGTTGCCATTTCCTTCTCCAGGGGATCTTCCCAACCCAGGGATCAAACTTACACCTCCTGCATTACAGGCAGATATCTTGTAATTCAACATAAGGATTGTTGTACTTCCTGCATAAAAGCAGTTAATTTCTTAAAAAGACAGCAGTTTAAAAACTGATCTGTTTATCATTCATATATAGACATACATACAGATACACTTGATGCTTCCTATGTGGCGCTACCGGTAAAGAACACACCTGCCAATGTAGGAGACGTAAGAGATACGGGTTTGATCCCTGCGCCAGGAAGATCCCTTGGAGGAGGGCATGGCAACCCACTCCAGTATTCTTGCCTGGAGAATCTCTTGGACAGAGGAGCCTAGCAGGCTACAGTCCACAGGGTCGCAAAGAGTCAGATACGACCGAAGAAACTTAGCACATATAGACAGATACACTTACACAAATATGTATAACATATATAACATGCATATATTTTTAAAAATAATTATTAAATACATATGATCACTGCCATAATGTTAACAGTTGTTTTTTAGAAAAGTTGAAAACCTAAGAATTTAGGACTAACTCAAAGTCACTTCAACAATAAATTTCATGATCCAGGAAGGCAGTTTTAAAACTAAAAATACCAATTCAAGATTCTAAATTCATTAACTTACAGTGATGCATGATAAATGTATGAAGCTATTATAACTTGCTTTTTATCTATCACACAATGATTTGCAATATTAGGAATACTTACCTTGCTCCAAAGATTTATATTCATTGACCTGCAGGGGGCAGCAAAGGATTAAAAATAAACCCAGAGGTTTAAAAAACATTAAAATACATTAGCAATCATTATATGCAATACATACAGATCAAAGCCTAAAAAAAAAAAAAAAGTTTCCAAAATCAAAGTTAATTTTCAGGGCAAGATAATTTAGAAAGATTGATTCACTTATTTTGAACCCTCAAAATAAAGAGTGCTTTGGACACGAAGCACTAAGAACCATCTCTAAACCGTGGGGTCCCAGTTTGATGGAGCAGGGTATCTGCTTGGTCTCAAAGGATCTGCCTGAGACTGCTTATTACTTTTAATGGTAAAGACAGTAACTACACAGTGGAGAAACTGAACCAGTATCTTCACTGAGTGATCAAACTTAACATCACTAACAAGGTGCTGACAGACACATTTTAGATTTAATTCCCTGAGAAAAACAGAACAGCATTCCTGTGGTATTCCAGTCAGAAACGTAATATGAAGTTACACATGAGGAACATTCTAGAAAATAACTGGCCAAATCTGTTAATGTCATAAAAGACAAAGGCTGAAGAACTGTTCCAGATTAGAGAAAATTAAAGAGAAAAGATGACTAACATCTATTCCTTGACTGTAAAAAAAAAATGCTGCCAGGTTCTGACACAATGATTTCTTATCTCTTGGAATTGTATAGTTATTTAAAGAGTTCTTTGAGACTGACATCCTGACACAGATTTTTATTATGTATCACTCTTTATATGTATATAAATGGAAAATGTAAGCAAAATAAATCGGTTAAGGTTGTCAAAGCCCTTGACCAAAGACCACCAGAAACACATCTGTAGTCAAAAAAGTCAGGTTTATTTAAGAGCTAATCCTGAGAACACCCTGTGTGTGTGTCCTTAAATGTGGGCTTTTTCCCCTGGTTCTGTGGAGGAATTAGGGAAGTGGGGACAAGGTCTGGACTGAAGGCTATCAAGAAGCAGGGGCAATTCAGAGACTGGGTATCTTTACTATGCTTACCTAGGAGGCAGGAAGATTCAAACATGGCTAGATTTGTATCTTTGGTAAAGAAGCACCAATTGGGAATTCCCTGGTGGCCTAGAGGTTAGGATTCTGGGGGCCTGGGTTCAATCCCTAGTTGGGGAACATCCCACAAGCCACGTGGTGTGGCAAAAATAAACCATACCAAAACCAAAACCAAACAAAAAAAAAACCCACCACCAATCACTCAGAGAAAGGCCAAGTCATTTTTGTGGTCACAAAGTGGCCGCATGTGAACATCTAAGCCTGTCTCATTGTAAGCAGTGATAAATAACAAAATTCAACTGAGTAAATGTGAATATTTAATTGGCTTTATCTAATAATTCAGCATCCCATCTAAGGAACAGAAAAGTGCTCCAAGGAACTGTACAAAAAGGAAGGTTTTTACAAAAGGAAGGAGGGGTGAGTGGGGAAGTTATTAGCAAAGAAAGAATTTTTCAGTCTAGGTTATCTTCTTTTCAGGGGAAAGCGGATAGAAGGGGTCTTTTATGCAGATTACCTGACTAGTACTGATCAGGAAATTTCAGATTTTCTATTTATAGATCACATTTCTGGGAAAGGATGAAACTGCAATTAAGCCTTGATTTGCTGTCCTGAGGGCAAATGGCTCCATTTGAGGCTTGTTTCTTCCTCTTCTTAAAATAGCAATGGTTTATGTTCTGCTGGAATCATCACTATCCGAATATCAGAAGGGCCATGTTATACTTTCTTGATAGTCCTAAAACTTCACACTGGTGTCCATTAGAGAAAAAAGTACCCCCTCTGTAAGATGTTAAAATGCAAGGGGAAATGCTCATGCTAGATTTGATGCAATAGGATTCATGCTGATTAACTTGGGCAAGTAATAAAACCCTGTAAGGCTCAACTTCCTGCTAGGTAAAATGGGAACAATACAATCTACCACATAAGACTTGTGAGGTCTAAGAAATACTGTCTACAAAGTGCCTGGTATAATATTGGGTGTATCACTCAAGGTCCAACCAGGCAAACAGGAACTACTTTTAAGTATGTTAACCAGAAAATCCAGTGCCCCGTATTGGTGACACAATGACAGGGGTGATGGAAGGGCTGAGAAACCCAACAGGGGACAATGAGGCGACCCAAAGATTAGCAAAAACAAGCTGCCCACACTCCTAAACTAGAGGGACAAATGGAGGGGGTGGAATTAATGGAGAGTTGGGGAGAGGGTCATCCTTGAGAAGTTGGAACCACAGGCAAGAGAAACNCCCCCCCCCACCCCGGGGTCTCGACGGTCTAGGTCTCAGGGAGGCCCAGACGCGCCCGTCCGCAGGCTGGGGCGGCGGACGGCGGGGAGGGGACTGCACGGGGCGCGAAGTGGCAGCCGCCCTCGGCGCCCAGGCCTGCGCGCCCGTCCTCGGCGTCCGGTCACCAAGATCCCACCCTACCCCACCCCCCGGGCCGCGCCATGGCCCTGAAGGCCGAGGGCGCCGCGCTCGACTGCTTCGAGGTGACGCTCAAATGCGAGGAAGGGGAGGATGACGAGGAGGCCATGGTGGTGGCCGTAATTCCGCGGCCCGAGCCGATGCTCAGAGGTGAGGAGGGGAGGGGATCCCACTTCCGCGTCGCGGGCCGGGCTCGGCGAGCCCTCCTCGGTCGGGGGTCCGGGTACCCCTCCCCCACCTCCAGTCGGGTGCCCAACCGCCCCACCCGACTCCAGCCTGAGGCCCGGGCGCCCCCTTCCTCAGAGTCTGAGGCCCTGGCGCGCTTTTGCTCCACCCCCACACCAGGGTTTGGAATCTCAGGCCTCCCCGAACTCCCCCTCCCCCGCCCCTGTCCGGGGTCTGGAGCCTTCGATCCNGCCTGAGGCCCGGGCGCCCCCTTCCTCAGAGTCTGAGGCCCTGGCGCGCTTTTGCTCCACCCCCACACCAGGGTTTGGAATCTCAGGCCTCCCCGAACTCCCCCTCCCCCGCCCCTGTCCGGGGTCTGGAGCCTTCGATCCACGCCCGGCGCGCTCTGGATCTTCCCGTGCCCGAGCGCCCCCTCGCCCGGGCCCAGCACGACGGCTTCGAGGTGACGCTGGCGGGTCCCCCGCCCGGGGAGACAGAGGCAGGCCCAGGGGCCAGGCTGTGTTGCAGGCCAAGGGGCGTCAAAGCCTCCAGGCCGGAGGCGGGGGGCCCTTCCCCTCGGGGTTCGGAGCGACTCGGTGGGTGGAGGCAGGCGCCGGTGTAGCCCGCCGAGAGGTGGATTTTAAGGGCGCGCCAAGCCCAAAGCTTTCCTGCGCTTCCCCGTCACCGTTCCCAGGCCTTGCACACGCATAAGCCACAGGTGTCAGGTTCTCGCGCTAGAGGGGTGAAAAGGATTGCTCACGACACCCAGTTTTGGAAAAGAAATGTCCTACAGGAGCCCCCGACCACTCGAGAGGGAGATGGGCCTCGAGAGGAGATTTGAAGAGCAATGTGTAAGCACTCACTTTCCCTTCCTCCTCCACCGATTTTTCCAGCCCTCAGGATGTTGAGGGCCCTAAGAAAACAAAGTGCCACCTTCGTAGAAGACATACTATTCATGAAAATGCAGATCTTTGCATTCCTGGATATCTCCTCTCAGTGGGGACAATACCCAAAAGCTTGAGAGCAAGGACGTTCATTTAGCTTCAGCAGACCATAATGACATCTCCCTACACCGCCTCTCTTCCTTTTTGGAGAACTTAAAATGAGGGAAATAAAACGTTTTCCATCCGAAAGAGGTTCTCTCCCTACCTTTGCTAGCATTTATTGAGTGCCCAGTGCCACACTGTCTCAGTTAACCACTTCAACAACTGCGAGAGCATCCTTCCCCAGAGAAGTGGATTCATGCAACAAGTATTTGGGGGCACCTCTTATATGTCAGGGCTTCCCAGGTGGTGGAGTGGTGAAGAACCCGCTTGCCAGTGCAGGAGATGTGAGACATGGGTCTGATCATTGGGTTGGGAAGATCCCCTGGAGCAGGAAATGGCAACCCACTCCAGTATTCTTGCCTGGGAAATCCCATNTATATGTCAGGGCTTCCCAGGTGGTGGAGTGGTGAAGAACCCGCTTGCCAGTGCAGGAGATGTGAGACATGGGTCTGATCATTGGGTTGGGAAGATCCCCTGGAGCAGGAAATGGCAACCCACTCCAGTATTCTTGCCTGGGAAATCCCATGGACAAAGGAGCCTGGCAAGCTGCAGTTCATGGGGTCACAAAGGGTCAGACACGACTGAGCACGCACACTTACATGTCAAGCACTGTTTCAGGCTGGGCATGCTAATTAGGGTAAACAAAGTCGAAACCCTGTTCTTCTGGAACTTGTGTGTTTATACTAATGACCAGAAATAGATGAATATAAATAAATGTATAGCTTGTCAGATGGTGAGTAGTTCAGAAAACAATCAAGAAGAGTGAGAGTGGTTTATTTGGAGTATCAAGTAGTCAGGAAAGTCTTCTTAATAAGGTGAATTTTGAACATAGACCAAAAGAAGTGAGGAAGAGAACCCTGTAGATAATTGGAGGTAAGGCATTTTAGGCAGAAGAGCAATTGCAAAGATCCTGAAACAAGTTTCTTGAAAGGTTTGGTGCACAGGGGTAAGAAAAACACAAATTCAAGGTTTTTGGTTTGAGTGACTGGAAGGATGGACTTCGCATTTGCTGAGACAGAAAGACTGAAGGGCAGGCCTGTAGGAGGTTACAGTTTGAACAAGACAAGTTTGAGAAGCACATTGAAGCACAGAGGTCCGATGAGAAATAAGACACGTGAATCTAAATTTCCTGGGAGTGTCTGGCTAGAGGTATAGACATGGGAGTTGTCAGCAGGCAGGCTTTGTGGCAAGACCACCAGAAGAAGGAGGTGGACAGAGAAGGGGTCCTAGGACTTGAGTCGTGGAATGCTCCAGTGGTTCCAGCTTGGAAACTGAGTCGATCCTTACCAGACATTGCTGAATGCCACAGCATGCCAAGCACTGGGCCAGCTGCTGAAGATATAGGTGTAAAGAATCAAAAAATCCATGCTGTCACGGACCTGCGGTGAAGTGAGGAGACACAGGGAACAAGGAAAACACATATGTCGTCAGGCAGCTTTGTGTGCTCTGGAGGAGATTTAAACGAGGGGAACAGGACGCTCAGGTGGGGCTGATGGCTGCTTTCTCAGGAATGGCAGGCAGGCCTTGGTGAGAAGATGGTTCTCTCCTAGAGAAGGAACCGGCATGGGTGCCTGAAAAAGAGCCCCTGTGAAGTAAGAAAAGAACCAACAGAAGGTGGTGCCCTGGAAACCAAGTGACAAAAATCAAGATGGAAGCAGTGATCTGCCAGGGGATGAAGTTGAAGCGCTGACCGCTGGGTGTAGCATTGGTGACCTTGACAAAGCTATTTTGGAGGAGCGGTGGGAAAGAACTGCAGCCACCGTCACCTGGGGGAGCTAAACCTTCTGAGACCAAGCCAGTTCAAATGCCACCTCTTCCAGGAAGTCCCCCGGTATTAGGACCTCCCATGTTTGTATATTCCCCCATCCTCTCAGGTGAGAGAGAGGTGCACCCACAAGGGATTAAAAGCTCTGAGCTGCCAGACTCACGAGGATCTGAACCTACATCCTTTGCAAAGCTGAGAACAGTTCCCACCCTGTCAAATGTTATGGTCCCATGTGCACAGGGAGCAGGTGCTGGGTCCACCCTTGGGGATGGACAAGGTCACCGCTACAAAGGCTTTGGGGGAGAGGCCTCTTGATAGGGCCCCAGTGAGTGGAGGACCAGGCCTGGATGCCCTTCGCTGACCCAAAGCTCATCGAGCATCTCCTCCCTTGCATGCCAGGCTCTGCAGGAGAATAAGATAACAGAGTTTGCTGTTCTTGTCCTTGAGGAGGTGAGCACTGTCAGAAGTCAGATGAGGATACAAACAGCTGCTGGGAGTGGGTAGTCGGAAAGGCTTCACAGGGCCGAGGATTTGCGTAGGGCCATGAAAGAAGTAGAGGAGTTGGCCAGACTGATGGGGTGGTCTGAACAGGTGTGCCCGGACTCGAGCCATGCTGGAATGCAGTCTTTGGAAAAACCTGTTGGACCTGTGGTCAGAGACTAGATTGGGCTAGCGGGATGTGGTGGCATATCTGCTGCTTTTATTGTGGCTAGTGCCTTGTGGGCTCCAGAGGAGGGAGAAAAGAGACTCTAGGTGGGAAAGGTCCTTTCCTGCACAACCGCCAAGCTTGGGGAACCTTGGTCTCTCTTGCTGGTGTGGGCACCTCTACTGATAACACCTTCCCCCTCCTCTTCTCCTTAGTGGCCCAGCAGGAAAAGATCCCACCTCCCAGGCCCAGCCTGCTGGAAGCAGGCAGCGATGGCTCTGAGGAGCCCAAGCAGCAGGTGTCATGGGAGCAGGAGTTTCTGGTGGGGAACAGCCCGGGAGGCAGCGGGCGGGCGCTGTGCATGGTGTGTGGGGCCGAGATCCAGGCCCCCTCGGCAGACACGGCGCGTGCCCACATCCTGGAGCAGCATCCTCATACCCTGGACCTGAGCCCTTCCGAGAAGAGCAACATTCTGGAGGCCTGGAGCGAGGGGGCGGCCCTTGTGCAAGACTTTAGAGCGGAGCAGCCGTCCCCACAACACTCAGGTAATGGGGGCAGGAGTGGGGGCGGAGGGGAGAGTCAGAGCTTGTGGTTGATCACTGGCATCTGCCCACTTCAGACTCAGGCCAGGACTCCGACCCGGACCCTGCCAGGATGCCAGCAGAGATTGTCGTTCTCCTCGACTCCGAGGACAACCCATCCCTCCCCAGGAGGACCCGGCCCAGGGGACTTCGCCCTCTGGAACTTCCTGGTCAGTTATCCCGAAGCCAGCGAGGCTGAGTTGGGGTGAGGGTATCTTAAGCCCCGCGAGCTGGGTGGAGACAGGCTGCTCGGCAGGTATCCTGCAGCCCCGAAGTTGAAGGAGTCAGGCCTCTTAAAAAGGTCTTGTCTTTTGCAGCGGCCCCTGTCCCAGAGCCAGTAAGCAAGAAGCCCCGTGGTCAGAGATGCAAGGAGCCCTCTGGGGAGGAACCGGTCAGGAAGAAAAGAGGCAGACCTATGACCAAAACCCTGGACCTAGACCCAGACCCTGACCCAGGTGACGTGACAGGGAGGAAGGTGTGGGCTCCAGGGGGAAAGCTGGGGCTGGAGGAGTTGGGGTGGGAGATGCAGGGGCCACATGCACCTCAGCCGAGGCCCAGGCGGACCTTGGGAGTGTGGCCTCACAGTTTGATCCCTTCCTTCCTTCAGAGCCCCCCTCGCCGGACTCGCCCATGGAGACCTTCGCTGCTCCAGCTGAGGTCCGGCACTTCACGGACGGCAGCTTCCCGGCTGGTTTCGCCCTCCAGCTCTTCTCCCACACCCAGCTCAGGGCCTCAAACCGCAGAGACTTGCCCAAAGAGGGGAGAGGGCCCGAAGGAGGTCGTCTCCAGCCGGAAAGCCCCTCCCCAGGTGAGTGCCTGAGTGGGGGGGGGCGGCAGGTGTGCAGGGTTGGGAAGGCCGCGTTCTGGGGTGGAGCCCCAGGCAGAGGTGACCGGTGCTCTGGTCCACGGGCGAATGGGCTGAGGGCAGGTGGATTTGAATACAGCAGCCAGCCCGAGAGCTGAGGTTTCGGCACTCTCCTTGGGAGCATCCTGGTCATTAGGTTGAGTTAGGCCAGTGTTCCCCAAAGCCCGACACCCATCACTGCATTCACGGTTGATTCCAGCTGGGGCCTGAGGTGCCCACCAGGGGCCTAAATGGGACTGATAACAGGAGACGGGTCAACGCACCACAGACCCTCATGTATCTGGTAATAGCAGTGGGCACTTGGGTTCGTATCATGTTCTCTGATTTTAAGAAACTTTTTTATGCAGCTCATTGGACGCTTATAAAAGTGTCTTTTTCTGAATGGACAGGCTGAGTCTCGGAGAGGTGGTTCCTTTTCCACGTCTGTGTTCCCTTCCTGTGGCTGCTGTAACAGACTACCACAAACTCAATGACCGACAGCAGCAGATAAACTGCCTGTTAGTTCAGGAGGCCAGAGGCCTGGTACGGGAGGTGCCAGCGGGCTGCAGGCGGAGTGTCAGCAAGGCCAACTCCTTTCTGGCTCCTAAAGAGGGAGTGTTGCCTCCTGCAGCCTCTCGCGGCTGCTTGTATTCCTTAGCTGTGCTTGCCTTCCGTCTTCAGAGCCAGCAGTGGCCAGGCTTTCTTAGGCGGCCATCTTGGGTCCTGGGTCTTCGACCTTCTCTTTCCCCTTTAAGAACCTTGGTGGTTACACTGACCCCGCCTAGGTCATCCAAGGCTCCATTGAATTTTAAAGTTGGTTGATTAGCAACGTCAGATCCTCCTGTAGCCTTGATTCTCCCCCACCGTGAACAAACGGTACTGACAGCCCTGGGGATTAGGACCTGGACATCTCTGAGGGACTGGTACTCTGGCTAGCACAGTCACCTAACGCGGCAGTAGCAGAACTGAGATGAGACTGGGCTGTGTTCCAGCGGGGTGCCTGTTCCTCTCTCTCTCCCGTCTCGCCAGGCCAGGCCCTGCTCGCAGCATCTCAGGTGCAGAAAGTGGTTCTTGAAGGAGTGAATGTGACACGCAGAGTACCGTATCCCGGCCCGCCTGAAATGGGCACTTGGAGTTGACGCCCCGAGAAAGACGGTACATGGGGTGCTGGAGGCTCCCCAGAGCAGGGCTCCCAAAAAGGATGTGTGCTTTTTGCTTAAAAAGCTTCATTTCCCTTCAGCCCATGTCACCCAGTGGTAACCAAAGTCAAAAATTTGGCTTATGTCCATGTAACCTCTCACAAAGCTCTGCATACACATAGGTGCCTGTACACTCCCGTCTGTTTATTTTTTACCCAAAGGGGCTCTGCTGTCTCCAGTCTCAAGGCAGGCCTCACCCCTGTGGGGTTTTAACTGTCTCAGGTCTCAGCTTGAGTCACTTTGCGTCCTGCCTCCCCAGGACGACGCTCTGCCTTTACTCGTGTGTTTCCTGGTCCCTTTTGTGTTGTCAGTGGACCCCTGCTGTACATAGCTGACCTCTCCCACTGGCTGGTGGGTCTTCTGGTTTCATTCTAGAAGGTGGGGGCCAAGCCTTGGGGTACCCTTTGCCCAAACTCCACCTGTCTGGAGTGACCAGTAGCTGAGAAGAGCATCCTTGAGGTCTCAGGTTCATTTGGAGTGAGTGGGCAGAGCCTGAGACTTCGGGCTCCAGCTGTCTGAATGACTGGAAAGGGAGGGAGGCGCTGAGCCATGTCCTGGCAGCAACAGGGACCTGTAGAGGTTGGGGACAGTCCAGAAACCGCAGGAGATGGTGAGTGACCCAGCGGTGTGTGTGCCTGCAGCCCGGCCCAGGAAGCACCCTGAGAAATGACACAAGTGGTCTCTGAGGGGCCCAAGCCAGCAAATACAGACTAGCAGGGTGCCTGTGATAGTTCTGTGCACGGCACAGCCTCCAGACTAGTGACTGCAGACTGGTTTTGGGTTTTAAGAACCCAAAGCTCAGATGTCTCAGAAACCTTTGAGGCTTCAACCAGAATGTTCTACTTTGAGTTGTTTAATTTTTTGAAGTTCTCCAAAGGTCTTATTGGACTAGAGATCCTACCACTTTAAAAAAGAAAATTAAAAATCAAGGATTTAGAAGTTGAGAGTGGGCAGGAAGTCACTGTGGTCAGCTGAGCTGATGGACATGTGTGTGAAGCCATCAGGGAAGACTTGCTGGACATTCTAGGGCCTTACAGGAGAGGGTGTCCAGGCCAGGAGAGGCAGTGAGCCCCAAGGGCCCACTTGTAAGTAGTGGAGAAAATCCTTGCTGGTGTTTAATTAGAATAAGACCTTGAGACCTGGCTTAGGATACCTCAGCTGGAACCAGTGTGTTCCTGACTGGACCAAGGAGAAGAAAGTGTGTGTATGAGAGAGAGAGACTGGACCATGAACAAGACAGGGTGTGTGTGTGTGAGTGTGACTGAATCAAGGAGAAGAATGTGTGTGTGTGTGTATATGAGACTGGACCACAGAGAAGACAGGGTGTGTTTGTGTGTGAGAGTGTGACTGGACCAAGGAGAAGAAAGTGTGTGTGTGAGAGAGAGAGATTGGACTAAGGAGAAGACGGTATGTGTGTGTGTGTGACTGGACCAAGGAGAAAAATGTGTCTGTGTGTGTGTGTGACTGGACCAAGGAGAAAAAAGTGTGTGTAAGTGAGAGACTGGACCAAAGAGAAAACGAGGGGGTGTGTGTGTGAGAGAAAGACTGGACCAAGGAGAAGAAAGAGTGTGTGTGTGTGTAACTGGACCATGGAGAAAAAAGTGTGTAAGTGAGAGACTGGACCAAAGAGAAGATGGGGGTGTGTGTGAGTGAGTGAGTGTGACTGGATCAAGGAGAAGAACGAGTGTGTGTTTGTGTGTGTGTGACTGGACCAAGGAGAAAAATGTGTGTGTGTGTGTGTGTGATTAGACCAAGGGAAAGAATGTGTGTGTGTGTGACTGGACCACGGAGAAAAAAGTGTGTAAGAGAGAGACTGGACCAAAGAGAAGACGGATGTGTGTGTGTGTGAGAGAGACTGGACCAAGGAGAAGAGAGTGTGTGTGTGTGTGTGTGTGTGCCACCCAGGCCTCCCCCAGGCACCGGCAACTTGCTCCTGCCTGGGCAGCAACCTTACCAGCTAGGCAAATCTGGGCAAGGCCTGCCCAGGACAGAGCAGCATCGCTGAGTCTGTGTGGTGATGCACCGCTGGGGAAATCATTCAGTTGCCCTGCCCTTCCCTAAGACAGCTCTCACTGCTGGAGCATTTTGCAGTGTGTCAGCCACCTGATCCTAAGGCCTGCCTAAGAATGCCTGGGCTCTAAGTTTAAAGGCAAGGCAGGTGCAGGGCTGAAAGCAGGAAGGCCACCCAGGCCTCCCCCAGGCACCGGCAGCTTGCTCCTGCCTGGGCAGCAACCTTTGCAGCTAGGCAATTCTGGGCAAGGCTCGCAGTGGACAGGGGAGCATCGCTGATGGGTGGGTGGGTGTGAGTGAGTGAGTGAGCGAGTGAGTGTGACTGGACCAAGGAGAAGAAAGTGTGTATGTGTGTGATTAGACCAAGGGAAAGAATGTGTGTGTGTGACTGGACCAAGGAGAAAAAAGTGTGTAAGTGAGAGAGAGACTGGACCAAAGAGAAGATGGGTGTGTGTGTGTGTGACTGGACCGAGGAGAAAAAAGTGTGTGTGGGTAAGAGAGAGACTGGACCAAAGAGAAGATGGATGTGTGTGTGTGTGTGTGAAAGAGATTGGACCAAGGAGAAGAATGTGTGTGTGTGTGTGTGTGTGTGTGAGCTTCATGAGTGGCAGGCTTTGTTCACTGCTGTATCCTCCACACCAGGAGCAGGGCATGCACAAAGAAAGCCCTTGGAAAAGATTTACTGACAGATTAGTGGATGGCAACTGCCTTCACTTGTCACTCTGGTGGTGACATTTCCAGTCTCTGCTCAGAGATGAGCCTTAGTGAGAAACGAGAGATGGGTCCTAGCCANGTATCCTCCACACCAGGAGCAGGGCATGCACAAAGAAAGCCCTTGGAAAAGATTTACTGACAGATTAGTGGATGGCAACTGCCTTCACTTGTCACTCTGGTGGTGACATTTCCAGTCTCTGCTCAGAGATGAGCCTTAGTGAGAAACGAGAGATGGGTCCTAGCCACCCCCCAGAGGAGGTGCTCACTTTTGCACACACGTGCACAAGTGTGGAGGAAGAGAAGGGGGCTGAAGCTGGGGGAGCAGAGGGATTTGGGCTGGGCTGGGAGGCAAGTGGGGGTGGTTCTGGGCTCGGGGTGCTGAGCCCCCATTTTACAGAAGAGGAAACTCAGCCTCAGGCAGTCCATGTGTGTTTCGCCCGTGCAGCGCCCAGTCTGCTGCGAGTGCCAGGGATCAAGTCTCCTCTGTTGGACCCCGAGCTGTTCTCTCCTTCAGGTCTTGCCCATCAGCTTACACAGAGATGTTATTTCTCCCTTCTTAGCCTTCATCCGTCTTCGCCTCTGTCACATTTGTCCCTAGCTTTTCAGCAGAGCTGGAGAGCTTTTCTCTACCATCTCCAGTCTGTCTTTGGAAGCCACTAGATTCAGCCTCCTGCTTACCACCTACCTGTCTTTTTTGGCAAGATGGCCACTGACGTCCATGAAGTTAGACCTGGGGGTCAGTTCTCAGCCACTGTCTTTCCTGATCCACAGAAACCGGAAGCCTGTCCTGCCCTCCTTCCCGGAGGCTCATTCTGCCCTTGGCCTCTCCGGCTGCCCTGTGAGGGGGTTGCCCCGCCTCTCTTACCTGTTCACTTCCAGCTCTCAGAGTTGGATCCTTTGGTGGTTCTACTTCCTGTTTCTAGAGTATTATGCTTCCTTGGGTATGGAAGTTTGCCTGTTTCATTCACGGTAATATCCCCAAGTGCCCAGCCCAGAATAGGTGCCATCTGTGTATTTGGCAAATGAATGACGCAACCATGAGTCAGGATCTGTACTCACACCCTGGGTGATCCCAGGCTCGAAGCTTGTCATGGTCCCACCTTCCCCTCCGTGTGGGGCCTGTCCCTTCAGTTCCAGCCTTTCTCTTGCGCAGTTGATGTGTCTGGTTGGTTGTATAAAAGATCCCCCAAACTCAGTGTTTCCGACAGCGTTTCTGAATGGAACCCACAGTCTCCTCCCTTTACCCCAGCCTCTTTACTCCCCCCCTCCCCGGGCTTCACTTCCCCGGGAAGCCGAAGCCTCAGAGTCGTCATCTATCTCTCTCAGACCCCACTTCAGTCTGTCAGCAAATCCCGTTAGCCCCACCTCTAAGATGCTCAGGTTTGACACACACACTCACTCTATCTCTACTGCTGCTACCTTCATCCAGGGTTCCTTAACAGCCTGTCTCCTGGCTTCTGATCATCGCCCGCTGTGGCCAGTCTCCTACAGCAGCCAGAGCCCCCGCTGAAAACACAAGTGGGACCCTATCACTGCTCTGCTCAGAGCCCTCCAGCACGGTCACTGTCACATTCCAGAGAAAAGTCGGACTCCTCGTGGGACTGGTGGTCCTCACCTTTCCCGCTCACCAGGGCATCCCCATGTCCTCTCCCCACCAGAAGTGCTGTTCCTCAGCTAGACACTGCAGACTCCTCATTTCCTGTGCACCTTTGCTCACAGGTCAGCTCCAGGTCACCTCTGTGAGATCCTCCCTGATCTGGTGTGCTTTTTTACTTTGCTTCCATCCGTATGTATCACATTGCGTTTTTAATTTGTTTATCTTGTTTATTGGCTCTCACTGCTGGAACATAAATTCCAGAAAGGCCACTTGATCTGCCCCATGTCCTGGGGAACCCCCAGAAGCTAGACTAGCGTTGGGCACAGTATGGTTGCCCAGGAAGTTATTGTTGAATTAAGGAGCCCAGTGAGTGAGCCCCATCTGTCCTCAAGGAGCGTAGAGTGTGTCAGGAAGGCAAACCAGCTCATGTGAATACAAAGCAGAGTTTGTTCAGTTGCACAACCCAGTGGCAGCCATTGAGTCATGTTACATCCCAGCAAATGGTATAGCAAAGTTGTACCTGTTTTCCCTGCCACACTTTCCCTGCCAGATCACTAAGACTCTCGACAGTAAAGGCAAAAACCACAAGTTTAACGCAGACACCTCAACAGTTGCAGTCACCAGTTTCTGTTTTCTGGTTTGGCTTTTTGATGTAACTTTTGGACCTGCTTATGCAACGCACAGGGCAGGGTTGGTACCTGACAAGCTGTCAGCAGTCCACTTTCCCATCTTGAGATCCAACTTCACCCATTGTGAGTAGCTTCTCCATGCTGGTAACGTGGACACGTGACCCCTGCGTGGTCGGTACCGGCTCGGGAGATAAAGAGCCTGGTGGGGTTTGAAAGCAGAGCTGAATGTTCACCCCAGGACTCTGTGCAGTGTTCCCTCCTCCACTCTGCATATTCACCTGGGAGCTCTTTTGTGGGCAGAGCCGTGTCTCTTTCTCCTTTGGGGTGTTCTCCATTCCACCACCTCTGCCCACGCAGAGCAGAACCCATCAGGCTAGGATGCCCAGTAAGTTTTAGGTGAAACAGTCAGCTGAAGGTAAAGAGGTGAGGGGAGCAGAGGACAGCACCAAGCATCTGTGTGTGAAATAGACACAGGAGGAAGGCTGCAGAGGGCCGGTGGCTGATGCCCCAGGAGGGGTGATGCCCCTGTGGTCAGCGCTGGTCCTCAGGTGGATCAGGAGTGAGGCCTCCCACTGTCCCTGGGCTTCCCTTCTGGCTGCAGGTCCAGGGCTGTGGAATGGAAGGCCTGGAAAGGGGATGTGGTTTACCGAGACCTTCCAGGAACATCCCTGGAGGCGATGGCCTGGAGGGCCCTGACTGTTCTCTGCCCTCACCCCTGCCCAGCTCCCCCTCCAGGGCTTCGCGGGACGCTGGATCTCCAGGTCATCCGCGTGCGACTGGAGGAGCCCCCAGCAGTCAGCCTCCTGCAAGACTGGTCCAAGCACCCCCAGGGCACCAAGGGCGTGGGAGCAGGTGACGCCCCAGACTGGCCCGCGGCGCTGTCGGAATCCAGCAGCGCTGTCGGGGCGCAGCCAGAGGCGGGGAGTGGCCTGTAGGTTCTTCCTCTTCTGGGGTGGGGGGGAGGGAGGGAGGAGACAGTGTCCCCCTTGGGCTTATCACGCGGAGCCCCCCAGCTCGGCCTCCTGAGAGAGTAGAACCAGGTGCCAGAGCAGGATGGAGGAGAGGAGGGTGGGTAGCATCTGCCGTGACTTGGGGCGAGGCGTGAGGCCGGGCCATGGGCCGCCGATGGCTGTCGAGCGGTAGGGCATTGGGCCTGTGGAGAACACCCACCCGATCCTTTTGCTGACCCCGACCTCTCCTGTCCCCCTGACCTCCTCCCGACCTCTCGGCCCCCCCATTCTCCCTCGGCACAGTGCCTTACACAGGAGGTGGTCGTGAACTGAGCCCCACTACCTCGGGGGACGCCTCTCCTCCCCCCGCAGGCCCCCAGAGCAGGAGGCCTCCATTACCTCTTCCCGCTCCATCCCCACTGGTGGCTGACTGGTCACTCACTGTCCTGTTCACCTCTTTTCCTGTTGTATATATCTCCTTTGTTGACAATAAATTATTTTTTTTTATTAAGAGAGTTCCGTCTGGGCCATCATTGCGGGGAGGGGTTTCCTAGCAAGCTGTCCGGCCCCCTAGAGTGACCCTGAGAAGCAAGAGAGCTGAGGGGGGGTCCTGGGGATGGGCTGGAAAGCTGGGCCCCGGGGGCTGGCGCGGGGTGGGGGCAGGCCTTGTCAGAGGGGCGCCTCAGCCCCTCCCCTCACCCCTGCCCTCCAGGTGGTGTGGTCAGGAGCACCTTTTATGCATACCTCTTGACTCACTGGGGCGCCCGGGGAGGAGCTGAGACCTAAGGTCATCTTTGCAGTGTGTTCTGGCTGTGGCCAGTGTGCAGGGGCACCGATGCCTGCCCCCAACCCCCACCCCGCCCCAGGACAGGAAGGAAGGCAGGCAGGCAGGCCGCCTCCAACCTTTCAGCTTCATGGTCAGCCCCCATCTCCTTCGCCTAATTACAGCGAGCCTTTGCCTGGTTTTCCGGTTCCCCGAACCAGGAGATAACCCACTTTGGATCTCTTCCCCATATTCCTTACCCCTTCCCTTCTAAACCAGCCAAACCTGCATTGGGTTGTGTTTTTCCTCTGTGGTGATGGGGGCTCTGAAGAGAGGCACAGAGAGAGCGCTCAGATCCCTAACTTGACTGTCCCATGTAGAATCCAGGGGTGGGTGGGAGAAATAGGGCCGTCCACCCTCTGCCCTTGGCCTGCTCCACTGCTTCTGATGGGTCTTGTGCATCCTGGGGAGGATGGACTCGCAGGGAAGTTGTTCTGTACAGCACTGAGCCCAGCAGGTTATGAGACTGACCGGAAGGCCAGTCTCGAAATCAGGAAGAGTCTAGGCCAAGCAGGCTCTGCTGTGTCTCTCTGAGCTGATGTCACCCATGGGCCCAACCAGATGTGGTTGGCTCATGGGATGTGGCCCTTTAGCCCTATCTGATGAGCTCGGGAGAAAGAGTGCAAGGATGTCAGGGGCCCTTTTCCAGGGGAGACCAGATGTGTGGTGTGGTGGAGGAGAACTGAGCAAGGATTCAGGACTCCTGGTGTCTCGGGCGACTCCACCAGTGCATGAGGGCCACGGAACTCCCTGTGTGTCTCCCACTATTTCTGCAAATTGGCAGAACTTGTATTCTACCGAATAGAAAGGAATAAATAATGCTGAAATGCTCTGAACCACAGACTATGAATTGCAGGTGGTTGTTGTCTGTCTTTTCAGTCCTGTGACTGTTTACATTTATGCCAGTGTGCTTTTAAAACGATGTGGCTGTGTTGTTGGGTGTTGACAATTGGGAGAACTTACAGAAAAGCTCGTTGTACAATTATGAAGCTAAATGCATCTTCGCAGCTGTTAATTATGATTGAAGGTTTGGCCCGCTAGACTGTGAGCTCCTTCTGGGCGAGGGCTGGATTGCATTGACTTCATTTTCCTAGTGTCCTGCATAGGGCCTGGCGCAGAGTAGGTGCTCAATAAATGTTTGTGAAGTGCCCTATTGGTGTGTATTCCTTTGCAACATTTTTCCTGTGTGGGCTAGTCCTCGGAATATGGTCCTCTCACAAGGCAGCTGTCAGAGTAACTGCTGGTGGTGTGGTTCTTCCGTGGCTTAAGCCTCACATCTCGGGTGGCAGGGATCTGCCCAGTCTTAGCCGGGACCCCGGGGACTCCATGAGCTTGTGTGGCTGGAAGCTGCCTGTGGGCACCTCTGGGCCTCCAGGGAGAGGCAGAGAGTGGAGCTCGGGACATGGCTCCGCCCAGAGTGCAGAAGGAGGTTTCTAAACACTAGTGAAGGATTGCTTGGGGTCCACCACCTGGGCCACAGTCACTGTCATAGAGCCTGCAACACCAAGAATGCCTCCCTTGTAAATATGACCCAGGGGCTGATGGTAGCAGCTTTCTCCAGGTGCAATGCTGAAGTCCAGTCACAGCTGAGAGAAGAATCGGGACAAGGGTGTCACCACCCAACCCCCTGACCCGTGCCCCTAGTGCCCAGTACTCCTTTGCACTCTGAGGCCGGCCACCTGCCGCCCTTCACAACTGCCCTCCTTGGGGTCCAGGTCAGGGAGCTCTTTTTGAAGACCTGTGGGCAGAGCCAGGCTGAGAGAAGGGAAGAAGCACCCACTTCTCTCCTTGAAGAGAAGCTGAGCTGTGGTTGGACGATGGGTGTCGCTGGCTGGGCGCCTGTGTAGCACCCGGTTCCATCGTGGCTCTGGTCCAGACTGTGGCTCGGGCAAGCTGACCCCCCTTTTCCAGGGCCCCCCACCCCAGCTTTCTCACGCATGCGCACACGCACACACGGCCTGGCTGCAATCTGGCTCGAATGAGACTGCCTTCCGGCCCTCAGTGAACTGAGAAGTCCTGCACGCCATGGGGTGTGGGGAGGTCTGGGGTGGGAGAGCCTCTCTGAGGGGATTGCAGCCTCTCTGTCTGCCCCCTGGGCCAGTCTGTTGTGGGGGCACCCAGCTGACCCTGAGGCAGGATGGGAGCTGCCATTGCAGGTGCGCTGACAGGTAAGGTGACCCCGCTGCAGCCCGTGCGTCTGTTCCCCACCTCCCTGGAACTGGTTGCCTTCACATCACTGAATCCAGCCAGTCCCTTTCTGACCTCTTTGTGAGGTCAGAGCTCACCCGCCTCCAGACAGGAAGCAAAGCCACCATTTTGGGTCTCCCCAACACCAACAACAAAGCCTCTGGTCTCCTCAGGCCCCACCTCCAGGAGGCCTGGGGCAGCGGGAGCAGCACCCTGCAGACTGCACAGCCGCAAATGAAGGCCCTGGGCAGCCCCGGTGCCGGGAACTGTGGGGGTGGACAGGACACCGCCCTGGTCCCCAGGGTGCATCACCCCATGCTGTGCCTGTGATACAAATGAGGAAACAGGTGCCTCCAGCTACACATGGTGCCTCGCCTGCCACCCCAGAGCAGTCACAGCAGCAGAAGCTGGCCGGGCCCGGGTCTGTGAATAGAGCTGCTGCCTCCGGTGCCTCGCGGCCGGTCTGTGCACTAGGGAGGCCTGACACGCCTTCCCTCCAGAGCCTGGGGACCCACGGTAGGTTGGGGGCGAGAGTGAACTCAGACAAAGTGGATAGTATGAAAAGGCAAAGTGATAGGATACTGAAAGGAATTCCCCAGGTCAGTAAGTGCCCAATATGTTACTGGAGATCAGTGGAGAAGTAACTCCAGAAAGAATGAAGGGATGGAGCCAAAGCAAAACCAATACCCAGTTGTGGATGTAACTGGTGGTAGAAGCAAGGTCCAATGCTGTAAAGAGCAGTATTGCATAGGAACCTGGAATGTTAGGTCCATGAATCAAGGCAAATTGGAAATGGTCAAACGAGATGGCAAGAGTGAACGTCGACATTCTAGGAATCAGCGAATTAAAATGGACTGGAATCGGTGAATTTAACTCAGATGACCATTATATCTACCACTGTGGGCAGGAACCCCTTAGAAGAAATGGAGTAGCCATCATGGTCAACAAAAGAGTCCAAAATGCAGTGCTTTGATGCAATCTCAAAAACGACAGAATGATCTCTGTTCGTTTCCAAGGCAAACCATTCA
>SJYX01022369.1:58108-70291 GCA_006410675.1 Oreotragus oreotragus
GCTAGTAAAGTAATGCTCAAAATTCTCCAAGCCAGGCTTCAGCAATACATGAACCGTGAATTCCCAGATGTTCAAGCTGGTTTTAGAAAAGGCAGAGGAACCAGAGATCAAATTGCCAACATCCGCTGGATCATTGAAAAAGCAAAAGAGAGTTCCAGAAAAACATCTATTTTTGCTTTATTGACTATGCTAAAGCCTTTGACTATGTGGATCACAATAAACTGTGGAAAATTCTGAAAGAGATGGGAATACCAGACCACCTGACCTGCCTCTTGGGAAATCTGTATGCAGGTCAGGAAGCAACAGTTAGAACTGGACATGAAACAACAGACAGGTTCCAAATAGGAAAAGGAGTACATCAAGGCTGTATATTGTCACCTTGCTTATTTAAGTTATATGCAGAGTACATCATGAGAAACGCTGGGCTGGAAGAAGCACAAGCTGGAATCAAGATTGCCAGGAGAAATATCAGTAACCTCAGATATGCAGATGAGACCAACATTATGGCAGAAAGTGAAGAGGAACTAAAGAGTCTCTTGATGAAAGTGAAAGAGGAGAGTGAAAAAGTTGGCTTAAAACTCAACATTCAGAAAACGAAGATCATGGCATCCGGTCCCATCACTTCATAGCAAATAGATGGGGAATCAGTGGCAGACTTTATTTTGTGGGGGGCTCCAAAATCACTGCAGATGGTGACTGCAGCCATGAAATTAAAAGATGCTTACTCCTTGGAAGGAAAGTTATGACCAACCTAGATAGCATATTCAAAAGCAGAGATATTACTTTTCCATAAAGGTCCGCCTAGTCAAGGCTATGGTTTTTCCTGTGGTCATGTATGGATTTGAGAGATGGACTATAAAGAAAGCTGAGTACCAAAGAATTGATGCTTTTGAACTGTGGTGTTGGAGAAGACTCTTGAGAGTCCCTTGGACTGCAAGGAGATCTAACCAGTCCATCCTAAATGAGATCAGTCTTGAGTGTTCATTGATAGGACTGATGTTGAAGCTGAAACGCCAATACTTTGGCCACCTGATGCAAAGAGCTGACTCATTTGAAAAGAACCTGACGCTGGGAAAGATTGAAGGCAGGAGAAGGGGATAACAGAGGATGAGATGGTTGGATGGCATCACCTACTCAATGGACTTGAGTTTGAGTAAACTCCGGGAGTTGACGATGGACAGGGAGGTCTGGCGTGCTGTGGTCCATGGGGTCGCAAAGAGAGACACGACTGAGTGACTGAACTGAATGTCACTTAATATCCATTCAGTGTTCACATTCCCCAGTTGGTCCATAAACATCTTTTTTTTTATTTTAATATTTTGATTGTGGGAAATACACTTAGTGAGTACATTCATATTGTTGTACAACCCATCTCCAGAATTCTGCCAGGAATCTTTTTAAAGCTGATTTCTTTGAATCATGGTCTAAGTATGTTCCATGCACTACATTCAGTTGACGGGTTTCAACCTGTAACAGCTTTTCTTTCCTCTTTTTCCCTATAACTTTTTTTTTCCTTAAGAACACATGGCTTGCTCTGTGAACTGAAGTTCCTCCATGCTGAATCTGGCTGACCACATTCCCGTGATATTCTTGCAGGTGCATCCATCAAGGGATGCAGCTTTGAAATGGAGGCTTGAGAGGGCCTCCTCTGAAGACATTTAAGTGGAGAGAACATGTAGTTACTTAGGGAGGGGGGTTCTGGGAAAAAGGACAAGGAGAGCCGAAGCCCTGTGGATTTTGTTTCCCGGGGGTTCACAGACACAGGAATCCCCCCAGGCCAGAAAATGTCCCTGCTGTCCTTGGGGCTGGGGACCTCAGGCACTGCCCTCCCGGGGAGGATGACCGTAAGGAGAGTTGGAATGTTGCCCCGGACACACACGCTGCCAGGCAGGAGCAAGCCTGCAGCTTTGGGCACACTGATGAGTCATGGCCACCCGCCCATACCCTCCTCCTCCTCCGGGAAGCCAGTCAGAGCCCCGGATACCCGCTGGTGCTGACTTCCCTCTGACAGCTCCAAGTCTAAGGCTGCTCTTGGCCCATCCGACATCCACATGAGATGAGATGGGAACTCCTTGAAGGCTGGCCGCCTGTGGGCCCGCATGGGCTGCTCCAATTTCTCCAGTCCTTCCTTGCAGTCCTTTGCTTATATTTGGTACCTGACTCAGCATCACCTCCTCTAAGAAGCTTTCCTTGCTGCTTCCTCCAGTTGCTGTGCTCCCATGAGCCCCAGGTCATCTACTTAGGGTATTCCCCTCTGAGACCCTGGAAAACGTACCCACTCCTGCTTTGCCCTCTGCTTCCCACCAGCATTGCTTCTGCCAACATGGCCACCTGATGCTCAAGGCATTGAGGATGCTCAACCTTCTTAGCCATGGAGGTGGCAGAACCCTGCCTGTGGACAGTGATCCAGAATGGGAGTGTGGGTGGCCCAAAGGGCACCTCTTACCAGGAGAACAGACTCTGAAGGTGGCCTCTGTGCCTACTGCACCTGCTCCTCCCCACTTGCTATCCCAAGTTGGTATACAGTGGCCTCCATGGGCAGCCAGAATTTCCTGCTGCACTGGGCACATGAGTGAGGCTGGTAGGGACATGGTCTCCTCCACCCGAGGCACAATGTCAAGTCCTGGGCGAAGAAGGGCGAGAGTGACATGGTCACTGCAGTAGGGTTTGAGACATTGTCTCAGACTGTCCCGGCTACTGTCACAGAATACCATAGCGTCATGGCTTATGGGCTTCCCCGGTGGCCTCGCTGGGAAAGAATCCGCCTGCAATACAGGAGACGCAAGAGACACAGGTTCGATCCCTGGGTCGGGGAGATCCCCTGGAGAAGGAAATGGCAACCCGCTCCAGTATTCTTGCCTGGGAAATTCCAGGGACAAAGGAGCCTGGTGGGCTATAGTCCATGGGATCGTAAAGAGTCCATGCACGCATGGCATACAATAACAGAAATTTATTCCTCATATCTCTAGAGGCTGAGAAGTCCAAGATCAAGTTGCCAGATTCAGTGTCTGGCGAGAGCCTGCTTCCTGGTTCATAGACAGCTGTCTTCTTATCATGTCCTCACACGGTGGAAGGGAGCAGGGAGCTCTGTGGAGTCTCTTTTATAAGGGCCCTCGTCCCCTGCCAGTGCAGGGAACGTGGGTTTGATCCCTGGTCCAGGAGCTAAGAATCCACAGGCCGCAGGGCAGCTAAGCCTGTGTGCCTCAACTACTGAAGCCAGAGCATTCTGGAACCTGTGCTCTGAAACAAGAGAAGCTGCCTAATTAAGGAGCCCACACACTGCAACTAGAGAAAGCCCACGTGGCAACTAACAGCCCCTCGCGCCGCAGTGAAGACCCGGCACAGCACATCCAACAGCAAATAAATATTTTTTAAAAAGAGCTCTCATCCCATCCCTTCCTGACCTAATCGCCTCCCAGAGGCCACACCTCAGATACCATCACCTCAGGGGTACTGTTGAGCCGCGCCTGACTCTCTGCGATCTCGCGGGCTGTAGCACGCCAGGCTGAGGGACGTTACCTAATGGCTCGCCTGATTCATTAGTGAGAGGACTGGGGCCAGGATGGGCTCTCTCACGTCTGATTCAGGGTTGCTGTTCCGGGAGGTGGGGAGGATACAGCAGAGAGATTGAATAGAAGACGGGAGGCTAGCTAGCGTCTGCCTAGTAGTGACAGCAGCCCACACAGCGCTGGTGTCCACCCGGCTCTGTCCCGGCATGTTTCACGTGTTAGCTCATTATTGCCTCGCAAGTCAACCCTGTGAGGTAGGTACTTTTATTATCCCCATTTAACAGATGGGAAAATTAAGGCAGAGCAAGGCTGAGAGGCTTACCTAAGATTACAGAGCCACTAAAGAGCAGCCTGGCAGCAGGGGCTATGCGTTTCCTCACTACCCCCACACAACCTGCCTCTCATGGGCTCAGAAGCCTGAAGTCCATTCCCGTGTTCCTACTTCCACTGGCAAGGGATCAAGCTTCTCTAGGCTTTGATTTCCTTCTGAGTAAACCTGAGGAAATAATAGTGCCTCTCGCTTGTAAATGTGATTAAATCCACATAGGACCCAGTGTGGGTTAGCCCTGAGAAGAGGGATNAAGGTGCTGGGTGGAGGGTCTCATTCTCACCCCTGTGAACCGTTGCAACTGTTCTCCACCTTCTCTTCCCAATCAGGGGAGCCAGAAAACTTGTTCATTCCAGGCAGGCCACCCTGTGGGTGAGGAGAGCAGCCCAGAATTACCTTCTGGTCAAGAGTCAGACGACAGGATATGGCAAGACCCATGCATGCCCTCTGACTCACCGGGGACCCTCCCATCTCACTGAGCTTTACTCTCTCTCGATTTCTCTGAACTTTCATCATGCACTTTATCATTATTGAAAGTGAAATGAAAGTTGCTCAGTCGTGTCCAACTCTGCAACACCATAGAATGTAGCCCACCAAGCTCCTCTGTCCATGGAATTCTCCAGGCCAGAATACTGGAGTGGGTAGCTGTTTCCTTCTCCAGGGGATCTTCCCAACCCAGGGATTGAACCCAGGTCTCCCACATTGCAGGCAGATTCTTTACCAGCTGAGCTACCAGGGAAGCCCCAAATTCAATACAGTGCATGGTAATAATGCTTCCCTGGTGGCTCAGCTGGTAAAGAATCCGCCTGGAATGTGGGAGACCTGGGTTCAATCCCTGGGTTGGGAAGATCCCCTAGAGAAGGAAACAGCTACCCACTCCAGTATTCTGGCCTGGAGAATTCCATGGACAGAGGAGCTTGGTGGGCTACATTCTATGGTGTTGCAGAGTTGGACACGACTGAGCAACTTTCATTTCACTTTCAATAATGATAAAGTGCATGATGAAAGTTCAGAGAAATCGAGAGAGAGTAAAGCTCAGTGAGATGGGAGGGTCCCCGGTGAGTCAGAGGGCATGCATGGGTCTTGCCATATCCTGTCGTCTGACTCTTGACCAGAAGGTAATTCTGGGCTGCTCTCCTCACCCACAGGGTGGCCTGCCTGGAATGAACAAGTTTTCTGGCTCCCCTGATTGGGAAGAGAAGGTGGAGAACAGTTGCAACGGTTCACAGGGGTGAGAATGAGACCCTCCACCCAGCACCTTGGGCTCCCCTTGGCCTTTCCCCTCCTGGCCGTGGGCGGAACTGCTACTCTAAGCCGCTGTGACTCTGCAGCCAGGAATCTGTAATCCTTGCCTTCTCCAGTGGGCATCACAGCTGCCCTGGAGCTCTGTTCCTATTGGCTGACTTCTACCTGGTCTGGGGCCTGTGGGAGATGCCTTTATTCTTGCATTTGTTTTCATTTGTTCAGGTTGGAAAGTCTGGAATTATCCTTAACCCTTCTCTCTCATGTATCTCCTAAACCAATCCATCAAAAAAATCCTTTTGGGGACTTCCCTGGTGGTCCAGTGATTAAGGCCCCAGCTCCCAACGCAGGGGACCTGGGTTCAATCCCCGGTCAGGGAACTAGACCGCACATGCTGCAACTAAAGATCCCACATGCCTGCCGCAACGGAAAATTGAAGACCTTAAACATATACGATTTTTTTTTAATTTGAAAAGAAAGAAATCCTGCCGGCTCTATCAATCTTACTAATAAAGCACTGCTTCACTGCTGCTGCCTGCTCCGAGCCATGGTTACTCCTCACTTGAGTTATCCTAAAAGCCTCCTTCAGGGTTTCCAAATTTCTGCTCCTGCTTTGCCCCTCTACTCTATTCACTTTTTTAATAATTAAGAAATGATTCCTGTATTTATTTCTTTGGCTGTGCCGGGGCTTGGTTGCTGCTCTTAAGACCTTTATTTGCAGGACTTGAACTCTTAGCTGTGGCACGTGGGATCTAATTCTCTGGCCAGGGATCAAAGCTCCTCTGCACTGGGAGCTCGGAGTCTCAGCCCCTGGACCCCCAGGGAAGTCCCCCTCACTCTACCAGCAATCTGTCAGATTGAGTCATTACAGCGGCTCCCCACCTCACTCCAAGGAAAAGGTAAAGCAGCAGCCTGCCAGGTCTGGCTCCACATCACCTTTGACAAACCTAGACATCGTATTAAAGAGCAGAGACATCACTTGGCTGACAAAGGTCCATCTAGTCAAAGCTATGGTTTTTCCAGTAGTCATGTATGGATGTGAGAATTGGACCACAAAGAAGGCTGATCACTGAAGAATTGTACTTTTGAACTGTGGTGTTGGAGAAGACTCTTGAGAGTCCTCTGGACAGCAAGATCAAGCAGTCAATCCTGAGGGAAATCAATCCTGAATATCCATTGGAAAGACTGATGCTGAAGTTGAAGCTCCAATACTTTGGCCACCTGATGTGAAGAGCCAACTCATTGGAAAAAGACTCTCCTGCTGGGAAAGACTGAAGGCAAAAGAAAAAGGTGGCTGCATAGGATGAGATGTTTAGACAGAATCACCGACTCAATGGACATGAACTTGAGCAAACTCTGGGAGAGAGAGGAGGACAGAGGAGCCTGTCGTGTTGCAGTCCATGGGATCCCAAAGAGTCAGACATGACTTAAGCGACTGGACCACAGCAACCTCCTACTCACCCTCATGCTCACTCTGCATCAGTCTCACTGGCCTCCTTGTTCTTCAAACAGCCAGGCCTGCTCCTGCCTCAGGGCCTTTGCACCCTCTGCTCAGAATGCTCTTCCCCCAGATAGCTGCAGAACTCCCTTCCTCCCCTCCTCCAAGTCAGCTCAGATGTCACCTTCTCAGTGAAGCCTGCTGCTGCTGCTGCTGCTGCTACTAAGTCGCTTCAGTCGTGTCCGACTCTGTGTGACCCGACAGATGGCAGCCCACCAGGCTCCCCTGTTCCTGGGATTCTCCAGGCAAGAACGCTGGAGTGGGTTGCCATTTCCTTCTCTGATGCATGAAAGTGAAAAGTGAAACTGAAGTCGCTCAGTTGTGCCTGACTCTTAGCGACTCCGTGGACTGCAGCCCACCAGGCTCCTCTGTCCATGGGATTTTCCAGGCAAGAGTACTGGAGTGGGGTGCCATCGCCTTCTCTGAGGGAAGCCTGCACTGAGCGCCTAATGCTGCAACTTGCTTTTCATTGATCCCCCTTAGCTGACTCTAGTTCATTTTTTGTGGGGGTAGCACTAATATTAACTACGATGTTTGTTGTCTGTCTTTCCCCAGTGGAGATGTAAGTTCCCCAAAGGTGGAGATCTTCGACTATTTTGTTCACTGATACACCTGAAGAGCTTAGAACTGTGCCTTGCACATATTAGGTGCTCAGTAGAGATTTGTGAATGAGTGAATTTGCAGATTAGAGAGAGGTAAATGTGTGGCAATAATTAATCTTTGAGGAGGTTAGGTGGGTTCAGGGATATGAGAAGATGATATTTGAACTGGATCTTGAAGTATCAATACATCCCGAATTCCAGATGACATAGGTGATGGGCAATTGATCAGCCTGAACTGACTGGCAATTGAGCGGAATGAAGGTGAGAGAGCTCGGTGGCAGGGCACGAATTACAGGGAGGTGTCAACCAGTGATATGTAATTAAAGAGGATATTCATAAGGTTGAGGTCAGATTGTATAAAGTTTTCTTTTACTTTCTTTTTTTTTTGGTTGTGCCACCTGGCATGTGGAAACTTAGTTCCCCACCCAGGGATCAGACCCCCATCCACTGCAGTGGAAGCACAGAGTCTGAACCACTGGACCTCCAGGGAAGTCTTGGGCAAAGTTTTCAATGCAGGCTAAAATCTTTTCCTACTGCCCGAACCAGCTACAAAATCTGTGGGGCCCAGGGCAATTTGAAAATGCAGGGGCCCCTTGGTAAAAATTTCAAGAGGGGTAACAGTAGAGCATTATATCAAGCTTCAAGCTTAAGGCCCTTCTAAGAGTGACTTTGTGAGACTGCACAGGTCATAGGCCCTCAAAGTCAGCCTGCCTAGCCCACAAGGGAGCTGGTGAGAGCCTTCTAGCAGTAGAGCTGTAATTGGAGCTGGACCTGAGGAAGATTATTCTGGCTTGTCTGGTGGGGCAGGTTGGAGGGAGTCTAGGCAGGGAGACCGGTTAGACAGCCTTGTGAGGAAGAGGAGAGAATGCAGGATCGGGGCAGGGGCCAAGGGGCAGAATACAGGGATGAGAACTCGAGGGGAATGGGAGCATGCAAGAGGCAGAGCGAGCGTAGTCAAGTCTCCCCGGTCAGGGGCCAGGGAAGCCCGCTGAGGGCAGCTCCATTTGCTTCTCCAACCCTTTCCCCTTTTTCCTTACTGCAGGGACCCCAGCCTTTGAGGCTATTTCCCGCACAGGATTCAGCGGTGAGTTTCCCTGTGGCCACCAGAGGGCAGACCATTCTCATGGATTTTTCCGGAGGAATTTGGGGTGGGGGTGTGTCCTCCGGCTTCACCTCTTCCTCTTTTTCCCTCTCACCTCCTTCTGTGTTTCTTCATCAGCTTCTTCCTCAAGGGCTGGGTGCCTGAATGGAGCCGAGGTGGAGCATGAAGCGGTGTCCTGGAGTCCCATGCATTTATTAAGACTGTAAGTTACACTTGTTGCCTTAGGAAGTGCGTTCATACCTACCTCTCATTGCTCTCTCTGGCTGCCTGTTTCTCTGGTTGACTTAGCCAAGGTTCCTGCTCAAAATGCTGGAGCTGGAGTTGGAAGTCAAGTGTCAGAGGTCTAATCCGCACTCTTTCCCTGCAAGCTCTTGCGCCTCTCTTTGTACCTTCTGCGGACTCGCTGCTTGAGGTTGGTCTTTGGGTCTTGTGGGGATTCTGGCTTCCGTCTACCTTAAACTGCTGTTGAACCTAGGGTAGGTTTGAGGGGATGGTTTTCCAACATGTCTGGGGTACAATGGGTGGGGGCAGCCAGAGGAGTCACACCTGCCAGTCTACTCACTGTCCTTGGTGAGGTAGCCTAGGGGGAAGTGAAGAGTGAACTTAGGTTGTCACATGGACTTCCTGTTAAAGTAAGGGGCTCTCCAGAGATGAGAGGGACCTCAAGCTTATGAACAGTGACCTCTATTCATTAATAGGAAAACAGGCCCAGAAAGGAAAGGAACATCTCCAGTTGTTCGTTCTTTGTGCCATCCTGAAGAATCCTCATTTTCAACCAGTTTCTCTCTTTTATTTTCCCCATGAGTTTCCTTGTTTTAGAAGGGATAAGTGAAATGTGATTAAAGATGAGAATGTCTCTCCTGCCCAACCTCAGAGGGATATTTAAAAAGGGAACTGGCATGACTCAATATCTCCATAGTGCAATGCCGTTTCGTGCTGTTTTGAACAATTAGAAGACTTTTTTTGAAAGCAAAAAATAAAAAAGGTACAAATCCAAAGATATTATTTAGAATATCATCACTGGAACAAAGGCATGGATTCTTTCAAGATAGGACGTTGAGGAGCTAAACAGAGGTATGTGATTTTTTCCCAAGATCCCATTACATTTTCACTGCAAAGAGCTAGAGGTAGAATGCAGGGTTGAGGGAATCTCTGAAGCCTTTGGCAGCTGGGAGCCAAGGACGTTTACCTGGTGTTTGCCAGGGACCTTGAGAAGCCCTGTGGATTAGATGTGGGGTACACGGATAGACAAATAGAAGCCAAGATGGACGACAACAGGTGATGAACGGTAGGTAGACAGGTAATAGACTAACGCTGCATCTGACAGGTGACTCACATGTTGATAGATAGGCTGGATGATAAACGAGATGTATTTAATGAGCTGACTAACAGAGGAACGGACACACAGATAGGAAGTTGCTTTAGAACCAAAGGATGTCAATAGCAGGGCTTAACAGTTTTATTTTCTACTTAGTCAAATAGTAGCACGCACACGTGATCTACGCTCCCTGTTCGAGATTTGCAAGTACCCGAAAACTGACGGAAAGAAACGAAGAGTCAGACTTTGGGTACCATCCGAAGGAATGACCCAAGGCTCGCCCGATCTCGGGTGTTGCCGGAAATGGCCGACGACCGCCGTCCGCGGCGGGGCGGGATGGGGGCGTGGCCCGCTCCCAGCGCGCGGAGCGGCTTCGGGTGTTTCCGGAAACTGCCGAAAACCAGCTTGTAGTGGGCGGGGAAAGGCCTGTAGGCGTGGCTGGAGTGCCCGGAGTCTTTTCGTAGGTTTCCGTAAACAGAGCCGAAGCTAGGTCTTCGGAATCGCGGAGCAGCGCGCGTCCCCAGGATTACCTTCTTCGGGTGTTTCCGGAATTCACCAGTAGTCGGTGGCTGGGAGGAGAAGACGCGCCTCCCTCCCGTTTCTAGCCGCTTCGGATGTTTCCGGCTGCTGCCGGCGGAAAGAGCCGAGGACCGGCGGTGGTGGCGGCCATGTTGGGAGCAGCAGGTCCGGCGGCGGCTGCCTGTGTGCCGGGCGCGGAGCAGTGCCGCTGAGGGCAGGGGAGGAGCGAGGCAGGCGGCCGGCTGCGGCGGCAGAGAGTAGGCGGAGCGGCGCGGCCCGGCCGAAAGGCGGCACGGCCCAGCCGGGGGTCGGGGGGGTGCGGTCCGGAGCTGCTCGGAGCCGGCGCGGCCTAGCCCGAGCGGCGCATCCCCGGGCTGGCGTGAACGGCAGCCCGGCCTCCCCGCACCCCCGGCCGGGGCCCATGCGGCGGGTGCTCCTGCTGTGAGAAGCCCCGCCCGGCCGGGCTCCGCGCCTTCCCTTCCCTCCCTCCCTCCAAGCTTCTCGGTTTCCCTCCCTTGAGATACCGGCGCCATGTCCAGCGCTCGGACCCCCCTACCCACGCTGAACGAGAGGGACACCGAGCAGGTAAGGAGCCCGGAGGGCTCCCCACATTCTTTGGCTGGGCCCCTGCACCTTGCAGAGCCTCCTCCCTCCTCAGCTCTCCTCGTGCCCCGGCTGCCAGCCTGTAAGCCTCGGGTGCCCTGTCATCTGGCTCCTGGCCCCGTACACCTCCCTTCCGCGTCCTGTCCGGGGACCCACCTCGTCCGGACTCCAAGCTGCACACTTGTCTTTCTGCCGACCACCCCCCTCCCCCCGGCCCTTCTCCCTTCACCGCCCTCCTGCGCTCTTCCGTGTTACCTCCCCAGCTTCCTCTTCTCTTCCCTTTTTCTCTCAGGGGCCTTTTTGGTCTTCCTCCACCCACGCTGAAAGCAGCCACCTTCCTGCTCCTCGACCAGCACCCTGCGATTCACCCCAGATCGTTGTCCACCTCTTCTCCATCCCTCCAGCCTCGCTTCCCCTCCGCCCGCACCGGTTCTCCCAGTCCCAGTTACCACCCTCAGGGTCCTTACCCCGGACTGTGACCTCGATCCCTGCCCCCTGTCAGTTCCCCGGCTTTTTACCCTGCCTCCTCCTGTTCCACATTGTGCTCGCCCTCTTGCTTGCAACCCACCAGCTCCACCCTCATCACCTTTCCAAATCGCTCGCCTACTCTTTGCTCATCACTTTCCCTTCTCTTCTCCAGGAGCTCCCTGGTGCCTCGCGCTGGCATTTGCTGCTTCCGTGTTTCCCCGTACAGCTGTCATGCGCATAGTTTTCCCACAGGTTGTCTTTGGGGTTCCAGTCTTCACTCCTTTCACAGTCCTGAGATCCCTCACGTTCTCTTCCCCTGGGGCTTGTTTTTTTAAGTTTTGGTTTGGCCTCCTGTTTCTCACTGGGAGTGCTGTACAAGCCTTCTCCCTGGGCTCTTCCTGCGGAGGGAAAGACTATATTTCAGCCCTGCTCCATTGACACCACCTGTTGCGTGGTCCTTTGCCAGGCCTCGCTTCATCCTGGTCCTCCCGGTTCTGTCTCCTTACACCATAACACAAGCCCGGCCGTTAGGCTTTCCTGTTTCTTCACTCAGGAATCTGTCACTTAGTATCTTCCCCTTTGCTTGTTGCCTTCCCGTTTCTCTGTCCTCACCCCATCTTTCTTAGTACCATTCCTCTTGACCAGGACCGCCTTTCATCTCCATAGGCTTCTCCAGCCTTCTTCACATCATGTCTATTTCCCGCTTGTGAGCTTGTGGTTGGCTAGCCTTTGTGACTCCCGGGGCCAGGAATTTTGCATGCAGGTTTCTTGAGCTGCTCCCCCTCCCCTCATCCTGGCAATCACTGCTGTCGTTTGTCACCCAAGCCTTAGCCTTTCTGTGTCATCTCACCTCGCAGCCGAGAGGCGTCCACTTTCCACCCCTCCCCTTTCTTTCACCATCTCTGGTGTCCCTTGCTGCCTGCTCTGGAGAGTCCTCTGCCTGTCACACCTTTCCTGGTGGAGAACTTTACTAGGCAAAAAAAAAAAAAAAAAA
>SJYX01022369.1:77856-141498 GCA_006410675.1 Oreotragus oreotragus
CTTTTCGTAGGTTTCCGTAAACAGAGCCGAAGCTAGGTCTTCGGAATCGCGGAGCAGCGCGCGTCCCCAGGATTACCTTCTTCGGGTGTTTCCGGAATTCACCAGTAGTCGGTGGCTGGGAGGAGAAGACGCGCCTCCCTCCCGTTTCTAGCCGCTTCGGATGTTTCCGGCTGCTGCCGGCGGAAAGAGCCGAGGACCGGCGGTGGTGGCGGCCATGTTGGGAGCAGCAGGTCCGGCGGCGGCTGCCTGTGTGCCGGGCGCGGAGCAGTGCCGCTGAGGGCAGGGGAGGAGCGAGGCAGGCGGCCGGCTGCGGCGGCAGAGAGTAGGCGGAGCGGCGCGGCCCGGCCGAAAGGCGGCACGGCCCAGCCGGGGGTCGGGGGGGTGCGGTCCGGAGCTGCTCGGAGCCGGCGCGGCCTAGCCCGAGCGGCGCATCCCCGGGCTGGCGTGAACGGCAGCCCGGCCTCCCCGCACCCCCGGCCGGGGCCCATGCGGCGGGTGCTCCTGCTGTGAGAAGCCCCGCCCGGCCGGGCTCCGCGCCTTCCCTTCCCTCCCTCCCTCCAAGCTTCTCGGTTTCCCTCCCTTGAGATACCGGCGCCATGTCCAGCGCTCGGACCCCCCTACCCACGCTGAACGAGAGGGACACCGAGCAGGTAAGGAGCCCGGAGGGCTCCCCACATTCTTTGGCTGGGCCCCTGCACCTTGCAGAGCCTCCTCCCTCCTCAGCTCTCCTCGTGCCCCGGCTGCCAGCCTGTAAGCCTCGGGTGCCCTGTCATCTGGCTCCTGGCCCCGTACACCTCCCTTCCGCGTCCTGTCCGGGGACCCACCTCGTCCGGACTCCAAGCTGCACACTTGTCTTTCTGCCGACCACCCCCCTCCCCCCGGCCCTTCTCCCTTCACCGCCCTCCTGCGCTCTTCCGTGTTACCTCCCCAGCTTCCTCTTCTCTTCCCTTTTTCTCTCAGGGGCCTTTTTGGTCTTCCTCCACCCACGCTGAAAGCAGCCACCTTCCTGCTCCTCGACCAGCACCCTGCGATTCACCCCAGATCGTTGTCCACCTCTTCTCCATCCCTCCAGCCTCGCTTCCCCTCCGCCCGCACCGGTTCTCCCAGTCCCAGTTACCACCCTCAGGGTCCTTACCCCGGACTGTGACCTCGATCCCTGCCCCCTGTCAGTTCCCCGGCTTTTTACCCTGCCTCCTCCTGTTCCACATTGTGCTCGCCCTCTTGCTTGCAACCCACCAGCTCCACCCTCATCACCTTTCCAAATCGCTCGCCTACTCTTTGCTCATCACTTTCCCTTCTCTTCTCCAGGAGCTCCCTGGTGCCTCGCGCTGGCATTTGCTGCTTCCGTGTTTCCCCGTACAGCTGTCATGCGCATAGTTTTCCCACAGGTTGTCTTTGGGGTTCCAGTCTTCACTCCTTTCACAGTCCTGAGATCCCTCACGTTCTCTTCCCCTGGGGCTTGTTTTTTTAAGTTTTGGTTTGGCCTCCTGTTTCTCACTGGGAGTGCTGTACAAGCCTTCTCCCTGGGCTCTTCCTGCGGAGGGAAAGACTATATTTCAGCCCTGCTCCATTGACACCACCTGTTGCGTGGTCCTTTGCCAGGCCTCGCTTCATCCTGGTCCTCCCGGTTCTGTCTCCTTACACCATAACACAAGCCCGGCCGTTAGGCTTTCCTGTTTCTTCACTCAGGAATCTGTCACTTAGTATCTTCCCCTTTGCTTGTTGCCTTCCCGTTTCTCTGCCCTCACCCCATCTTTCTTAGTACCATTCCTCTTGACCAGGACCGCCTTTCATCTCCATAGGCTTCTCCAGCCTTCTTCACATCATGTCTATTTCCCGCTTGTGAGCTTGTGGTTGGCTAGCCTTTGTGACTCCCGGGGCCAGGAATTTTGCATGCAGGTTTCTTGAGCTGCTCCCCCTCCCCTCATCCTGGCAATCACTGCTGTCGTTTGTCACCCAAGCCTTAGCCTTTCTGTGTCATCTCACCTCGCAGCCGAGAGGCGTCCACTTTCCACCCCTCCCCTTTCTTTCACCATCTCTGGTGTCCCTTGCTGCCTGCTCTGGAGAGTCCTCTGCCTGTCACACCTTTCCTGGTGGAGAACTTTACTAGGCAAAAAAAAAAAAAAAAAACCTTGAAAAAGAGCTCTTCACCCCTGGGGCTTGCAGTGCTTTTTTGCGTCCTTTTCTCTTGTTGCATCCATTGTGTTTTCCTCTTGTTCCCTTCTTTCTGGCTAGGGCAGTAAAGCCATTGTTATATTCTCTTGCATATTAATGCCTCTTGCATATTAACATTAACNAAAAAAAAAAAAAAAAACCTTGAAAAAGAGCTCTTCACCCCTGGGGCTTGCAGTGCTTTTTTGCGTCCTTTTCTCTTGTTGCATCCATTGTGTTTTCCTCTTGTTCCCTTCTTTCTGGCTAGGGCAGTAAAGCCATTGTTATATTCTCTTGCATATTAATGCCTCTTGCATATTAACATTAACATCTTAAAAGAAATCTTTCCTCTTTTCATTTTTCCAATGTTTTTCTCTTCTTTTAGTCCCTCAGTCTCTGTCATCTGCACAGTCAGGACCTTAAGAGGAGTTCTGGATAAGTTTTTTCTGCACTGGTTGACCCTTTCATAACCTGTGGACTGACTGACTGCTTCTAGTGGGGTGAAACAGGTTGGGAGGGAGAGATGGTTGAGTTTCACTGTATACCTGGGTTTGGCATGGGACTGCGGTCTTTAGAAACTGGAGCATGGTGTCCGTCTCAGTGTTGCCCTCAAATGCCAGCTGTTTCTCTCCTTCCTGGGAACCACTTTCTCAAGGCCCTCTCGAGGTTACCTGTTCCATTCCTTTTCCTATCACAACCTTTATTTAGCACGTAAACCCTGCTTAACCAGAGGACTTTCCCAGACTGTTGATTCTGAGCTGGTAGGAGGATGCCGAGTGACTGACTGCCACCCGCAGGCATCTGGGGCGCGGCGGTGGAGTGCCTCCTCCCTCAGCAGGGCTGTGGGGGCATTGTGTTCAACAGAGCAGAGTAACTGAGTGCCTCGGTGTGCTTGCTTTGTGGTGTTTACTCAGTGTACGTGTATTCTTGCCACGGTCATCGAATTGTGATGTGTGCATTGATTTCCTCTCTTCCCTTCGAGCCTCACACAGACCTGAGCATGTTGCAGGAACCTGGTGCTCGCCTCCCACTGATTTTATGATAGCCAAACTCTGTGAACCATTTGGGAATGTAAGCTGCTGCTTGATGACTTTGTCCAGAGAACTGGCTGCGTACGTTGTCATCTTGCTCCAAATTATGAATTACTCATCCTGTTCCCAGTCTGTGGATTTAGGTTCCCCCGAGCCACTTCATCGCTTCTGCTGTTATTCTCAGGGTAGTCCCACTGTGGACTTGATATTAAGTCTTAGCCTTGAAAAAACATAGATTTTGAAAAACCTTACAAGCAGATGTGGTATTTTTTAAAACAAGAAAAAAATAAGTAACAGCTCTTTGGGTCATAAGGCCAGAGAGGCCTGAAGCACTGGCCTCTTTTGGACTAGATCATGCTACCCGGTGAGACCAGAAAGCTCTTCTTGGTCGTGTTGCAAGTTTAACTAAAGTGGTTGTGGTAGAAGCCTTAATGTTGCGGGATAAAAAGCAAGGGGTGTGGTTGGGTTGGTTTCTTTCCCCCAAAGGTCCTCTGTTACCTTACTTAGATTTAAATTATTTAAATTGGTTTCACTGAAAAACAGGTAAACAGACTCTACTGGTTGTCTTCAAACTCCAGTCTCTTCTCACTCTTTCTCTCCCCCTTTCTTTAAATCATGTGGCTGATGAGAACCTGTTTCTAGGAGCTCTTTGATCACATCTGAATTAAACACACATAGACCCAGAGAGAGAAAATGTTGAAGCATAAAAATAAACCTGGTGTTGCAGAGACATTGCCTGCTTGCTGTCGACTCTGCTTCTAACAGTGAAAGGAGGAGATAAAAGAAAGTTAAGCCCTGCTGTTATTGTGATTTTTGTGGCACCTGATTGCAGATATGCTTTCTCACAGTCATAGACTCTTCTATCTGCAGAAGGAGGGTTGTAACCTGGGCCTGGTAGTTTGGGGCATCTGAATCTGTGAGCTGAGCTTTCTGTTCACTTTTCCAAATGGCTCTGTTGGCCTGGAGGCTTGGCAGCGGTGGAAGCAATCAGCAGGATGACTGTTTGTCTTCCAGCCAGCAGCAGCAGAAACAGGCAAGTGCAGAGGGGTCCAGCGTGCAGTGTCCACCTGCCGCTGGCGAGAGCTTTCTGGAATGCCTGGTGGAGGCCTGCATGGCCCCAGGCCTCCCCCGCCTCTGGGCTTCGGGAACCACAAGGGAGAGCTCCTGCGAGAAAGAAGGAGGCTTTCACTGCTGGGCCTGCCTCTGCTTCTGCGCCTGCCCCTCTGCGGTGGGCGAGGGTCGGGGCTTCTGTCGTCCTTCCAGGGAGTTAAGTGGCATTGTTTATTCTCTCAGATGATTCTGGGAAGAGGAGTTTGGAAGTCTGGGTGAGAGAGCAAATCTAACTTTCAGGATCCTATAAAGAACGGCTGAGCCACTCCAAACACACATAGCTAGCTCATGGCTCCCGGGGTTGATTCTGGCTGAACGTTTCACTGAATAATCTGGTTTTAGGGTTGTCTCGGCGAGAGCTCGGTCCCCTCTCGTTTCACTCCCTGTCCTGCAAGCTGTGTGGCAAGACCTGTGCTCTGGGTGCTGGCTCTGACCTCTGCCCTTTGACTCTGGCAGGGGCCCTTGGTGGTGCTGCCTTCTGGCTAGAGGTGTGGGTGCATTTCAGACCATATAGCCTTTACTTTCTGCTTTACCCCTGGAATGCGGAAGGAGGCCTGGTTAGAGCAAGGACACCAGTGGACCCTGGAGTTCACAGAGCTGCCATACTACAGCCTTCGCGCCTGGCCAGGGCAGCTCCCTGGTAAACTGTGATAATTCCTCTCTAGGCTGTGGACTTTGGGAAGCAGCTAAGAAGAGGGATACAAGGCAGTCACTGAGATTTGGCCTGCTTCAGATTACACGGTGACCAAAGACGGCCGGATTTTTTTTTTTTTTCCACCATAAATTGTCTTAAATAGAGTTGGTGCCTGTGAGGTAGGGAGAGACTCAGAATTTGTTTTCTGAGAGGTTTGCATGGTTAGAGGTCTCGGGAGTCAAAAACTTTCAGACTATACTGCTTCCCCTTTGGACAGAACAACCTCATTCTCAGTGGGCGCTTGACCAGGACTAAGCCATGCCTTCATGAACTCTTTCCCACTGAGCACTTAGCCACCTGGCTGGCATTTCTCTTCTCCCAGGAGCTTCCATGACTCTCCTACATACATATTATGTCGACCTGAATGAATATTTTATGCCTAAAGTGCAGCTAAGCCTCAGACTTTGTGGCCCATTAATGGACAAGCGAGGTGGGGGCTGGGCGCCACCCTTGGCCCCGTGATAGCGTCTCTGCTAAGTGGACTCCCCCCAGCAGCACTTTGAAGCCCATTAATGGATTGGGATGAGGCAACCTCAGCAGATGGAGAGCGCGAGGAGGGCGGTCATCCTTCATTCTCCGAGCCTGCCTGATGAGACTCTCCTGCAGCCAACCAGGTCCGGCCCCAGCTCCCTCTGCTTGGTTAAGCTGTAGACTGACCACTAGGCCTCTTCTTTGAGAAGAGTTATGGAAAGCCTTTGGTTCTCTCTTCGTCATGGTGATGCTGCCGTTATTTGCCACTTTCCTGTCAAAGCCAAAATTGAGAGGGATGTGGAAAGGGTGGGTGGAGTTTAAACCTGGCCCTTCCTCCTTCAGCGAAAGTTCAGCAAAATGACAAACCAGATAGGTGGCTGGGTTTCCTTTTCTCCATGGTAGATTCCAGCATTTGTACATTTTGCACTTGAAGCTTGGATTCTCCGGGCTTTCTCCCAGCCTTCATCAAACAGGCGTGAGTCACTGAAGTGTTATCAATGCAGGTTCCCCTTCAGTCTCAGCAATGGGAAGAGTGAGCCTTTACAAACCCCGTGGGGGAGGAAGCCACCCATTTCCCACTTGTGGCCTGGGAGGAGGCCGTCTGTCCCCATGTTAACTCTGAAAGTTCTCGTCACTCCCCCACCACAGCCCTCTCAGTGTGGGCTATGGAATTTCCTTGCCTTTTTTTTTATACTTTAAGATGATACCTCTGGTTCTGAAAAAACACCAGGAGGAAATCTGGCCCCTTGATTTCCAGTTATCAGTCGGAGGAGGAGGAATCCCAGGTCCTTCTCTTCACTAGACCTGCCTCTGCGTTGGGCCGTGTAAATAGGCTAGGTCCCTTCATCTGAACGTCTAGAGGGTTTGAAGCTTCCTTGGTCCCTGTGGGGAGTGCTTCACTCATTCCCCCTTACTTCCATTGGTTCTTCTCATTAGAAAAGGGTGAGTGCTCCCTAAGTTGCTTTAGTCGTGTCCTGCTCTTTTCGACCCTGTGGACTGTAGCCTGCTGGGCGCCTCTGTCCACGGGACTTCCCAGTTAAGAATACTGGAGTGGATTGTCATGCCCTCTAGGGGATCTTCCCGATCCAGGGATTGAACCTGAGTCTCCTGCATTGGCAGGCGAGTCTTTACCTCTAGCGCAACCTGGGAAGCCCAGAAAAGGGCAAAAACATGCGTCAGTGTATTTCACCTTGTGCAGCAGACTAGCGACTTTAGGCTTACAGAATCGAAAGAGTCACAGGTAGGTAGGAGGGAGGGTGAGGTGGACCCTTGGCTCAGTGGATCCTGGGGACAGTGGGGGGGAGGGGAGGAGAGGGGTGGGTTCATGACTGGCTGCAAGCCCCGTTTTTCTTTTTAACCTGCGGAAGGTGGAGCCGACCAGTGACTTCTCTGTAGAACCAGTCAAGCTGGTTTTGAGCCACCTCGGCCTATTTTCTGTGCTGTTTGGGAAGTTGGCGATTCAAAGATCTGCCTCCTCTGAGGTCTGCTCACTGAGGCATGAGTTTGGATGATGTCTGCAAACAACCCCGTTCCCTCCCCTGGTCTCTGAGCTGGGCCTGTCCAGTGAGTGGGCTTTCTCCACACGTCATGCTGCTTCGTCTTACGCACCTTTCACCAGCGTCTCGAAGGTATAGCTCCTTTCCTTTGCAGTTCACAGCTTGGCAGAAGGCCCTCCACCTGGCCAGGAGGTCTGTGCTTGGCTCGCGGTCTGTGGATCTGGAAGGGAATCTGGACTCCTGCCTCCTGGCTATTGTGACCTGGCTGCTAAATCCAACCAGACCCCAGACCTTTTGGATTGGTGCATAGGAACTGTCTGTCCAAGCCCGCTGGAGAAGAAAAAAGAATAGGTTTTGGTCTTTGGCAGTTCGACAGGTACTTCAGCCATGGGGAACCGTTTGGTTGTCCTTAGTGGAGGTACCTGTAGGAAGCGTGGGAGACTTCAGTCACCACGTGCTGGCATTTGTTGAACACAGGAGAGAATCCGTCTCAGGGAGGAGACAGCAGGATTGAGGCCTCTGTGCCGGACGTCTAGTGCTGCTGAGGTGGCAGCACTGTGTCCTCAGTCTTCCACTGAGATAGCCCCCAGGCCACGCCTGCTGGTTGGCGAGTGAAGCCACCTGCAGGCAGCGCTCCAGCGTCTGGCCTCGGCGCGGCTGCAGTGCTCCCGTGGTCTCTCCCGAGCACCGTATAACTGAAGGGTTTTGTTGTGGGTGCTGATGATCCAGTATGCAGGGTACCCCCTTTTTCTCACCTCTTTAGACCTTAGGGTCTGCTGGCTTTCCCTCAACCCCTCACGTCCCCGCCTCCTCTCCACAGATGGCCACATTTTGATTGTCTTTGCACGTAGCATTGGCAGTGTCTGTGGCTTGCTGCTTTGCTTTGCCCACAAAAGTTTGAGGTACTGGTTCTCCAGTCACAGGAAGTGGGGCCCCTTGGGCCCGTTTGGTCTAGCATAACATTCTGATTGAGTTTACTTTATGGCAGAGTTGAAAGGGGACCCTGGCGCCTTTGGATTTCCAATAAATGGTGTCACTGTGGTCAGATTGGGTGCTCGGCTAGAGCTTCTGAGCTGGAATCTTGGGATAGGCCCCGTTGTGACCTTGGGCTTTCTCTGTATCTATGGGGCTGTTTGTTCTTCTGTGAAGAAAAAGGAGGTATAATAGTACTGTCTTAGAGGTATAGCTGTTGTGAGCATTAAAAGAATTAATGAATATAAAGCACTTAGAATAGGACCTGACAGGATATAAAAGTTATCGTCGTCATTGTTTCAGTTGACCAACTTAATGAATTTTGTTGGNTGTTTACTCAGTGTACGTGTATTCTTGCCACGGTCATCGAATTGTGATGTGTGCATTGATTTCCTCTCTTCCCTTCGAGCCTCACACAGACCTGAGCATGTTGCAGGAACCTGGTGCTCGCCTCCCACTGATTTTATGATAGCCAAACTCTGTGAACCATTTGGGAATGTAAGCTGCTGCTTGATGACTTTGTCCAGAGAACTGGCTGCGTACGTTGTCATCTTGCTCCAAATTATGAATTACTCATCCTGTTCCCAGTCTGTGGATTTAGGTTCCCCCGAGCCACTTCATCGCTTCTGCTGTTATTCTCAGGGTAGTCCCACTGTGGACTTGATATTAAGTCTTAGCCTTGAAAAAACATAGATTTTGAAAAACCTTACAAGCAGATGTGGTATTTTTTAAAACAAGAAAAAAATAAGTAACAGCTCTTTGGGTCATAAGGCCAGAGAGGCCTGAAGCACTGGCCTCTTTTGGACTAGATCATGCTACCCGGTGAGACCAGAAAGCTCTTCTTGGTCGTGTTGCAAGTTTAACTAAAGTGGTTGTGGTAGAAGCCTTAATGTTGCGGGATAAAAAGCAAGGGGTGTGGTTGGGTTGGTTTCTTTCCCCCAAAGGTCCTCTGTTACCTTACTTAGATTTAAATTATTTAAATTGGTTTCACTGAAAAACAGGTAAACAGACTCTACTGGTTGTCTTCAAACTCCAGTCTCTTCTCACTCTTTCTCTCCCCCTTTCTTTAAATCATGTGGCTGATGAGAACCTGTTTCTAGGAGCTCTTTGATCACATCTGAATTAAACACACATAGACCCAGAGAGAGAAAATGTTGAAGCATAAAAATAAACCTGGTGTTGCAGAGACATTGCCTGCTTGCTGTCGACTCTGCTTCTAACAGTGAAAGGAGGAGATAAAAGAAAGTTAAGCCCTGCTGTTATTGTGATTTTTGTGGCACCTGATTGCAGATATGCTTTCTCACAGTCATAGACTCTTCTATCTGCAGAAGGAGGGTTGTAACCTGGGCCTGGTAGTTTGGGGCATCTGAATCTGTGAGCTGAGCTTTCTGTTCACTTTTCCAAATGGCTCTGTTGGCCTGGAGGCTTGGCAGCGGTGGAAGCAATCAGCAGGATGACTGTTTGTCTTCCAGCCAGCAGCAGCAGAAACAGGCAAGTGCAGAGGGGTCCAGCGTGCAGTGTCCACCTGCCGCTGGCGAGAGCTTTCTGGAATGCCTGGTGGAGGCCTGCATGGCCCCAGGCCTCCCCCGCCTCTGGGCTTCGGGAACCACAAGGGAGAGCTCCTGCGAGAAAGAAGGAGGCTTTCACTGCTGGGCCTGCCTCTGCTTCTGCGCCTGCCCCTCTGCGGTGGGCGAGGGTCGGGGCTTCTGTCGTCCTTCCAGGGAGTTAAGTGGCATTGTTTATTCTCTCAGATGATTCTGGGAAGAGGAGTTTGGAAGTCTGGGTGAGAGAGCAAATCTAACTTTCAGGATCCTATAAAGAACGGCTGAGCCACTCCAAACACACATAGCTAGCTCATGGCTCCCGGGGTTGATTCTGGCTGAACGTTTCACTGAATAATCTGGTTTTAGGGTTGTCTCGGCGAGAGCTCGGTCCCCTCTCGTTTCACTCCCTGTCCTGCAAGCTGTGTGGCAAGACCTGTGCTCTGGGTGCTGGCTCTGACCTCTGCCCTTTGACTCTGGCAGGGGCCCTTGGTGGTGCTGCCTTCTGGCTAGAGGTGTGGGTGCATTTCAGACCATATAGCCTTTACTTTCTGCTTTACCCCTGGAATGCGGAAGGAGGCCTGGTTAGAGCAAGGACACCAGTGGACCCTGGAGTTCACAGAGCTGCCATACTACAGCCTTCGCGCCTGGCCAGGGCAGCTCCCTGGTAAACTGTGATAATTCCTCTCTAGGCTGTGGACTTTGGGAAGCAGCTAAGAAGAGGGATACAAGGCAGTCACTGAGATTTGGCCTGCTTCAGATTACACGGTGACCAAAGACGGCCGGATTTTTTTTTTTTTTCCACCATAAATTGTCTTAAATAGAGTTGGTGCCTGTGAGGTAGGGAGAGACTCAGAATTTGTTTTCTGAGAGGTTTGCATGGTTAGAGGTCTCGGGAGTCAAAAACTTTCAGACTATACTGCTTCCCCTTTGGACAGAACAACCTCATTCTCAGTGGGCGCTTGACCAGGACTAAGCCATGCCTTCATGAACTCTTTCCCACTGAGCACTTAGCCACCTGGCTGGCATTTCTCTTCTCCCAGGAGCTTCCATGACTCTCCTACATACATATTATGTCGACCTGAATGAATATTTTATGCCTAAAGTGCAGCTAAGCCTCAGACTTTGTGGCCCATTAATGGACAAGCGAGGTGGGGGCTGGGCGCCACCCTTGGCCCCGTGATAGCGTCTCTGCTAAGTGGACTCCCCCCAGCAGCACTTTGAAGCCCATTAATGGATTGGGATGAGGCAACCTCAGCAGATGGAGAGCGCGAGGAGGGCGGTCATCCTTCATTCTCCGAGCCTGCCTGATGAGACTCTCCTGCAGCCAACCAGGTCCGGCCCCAGCTCCCTCTGCTTGGTTAAGCTGTAGACTGACCACTAGGCCTCTTCTTTGAGAAGAGTTATGGAAAGCCTTTGGTTCTCTCTTCGTCATGGTGATGCTGCCGTTATTTGCCACTTTCCTGTCAAAGCCAAAATTGAGAGGGATGTGGAAAGGGTGGGTGGAGTTTAAACCTGGCCCTTCCTCCTTCAGCGAAAGTTCAGCAAAATGACAAACCAGATAGGTGGCTGGGTTTCCTTTTCTCCATGGTAGATTCCAGCATTTGTACATTTTGCACTTGAAGCTTGGATTCTCCGGGCTTTCTCCCAGCCTTCATCAAACAGGCGTGAGTCACTGAAGTGTTATCAATGCAGGTTCCCCTTCAGTCTCAGCAATGGGAAGAGTGAGCCTTTACAAACCCCGTGGGGGAGGAAGCCACCCATTTCCCACTTGTGGCCTGGGAGGAGGCCGTCTGTCCCCATGTTAACTCTGAAAGTTCTCGTCACTCCCCCACCACAGCCCTCTCAGTGTGGGCTATGGAATTTCCTTGCCTTTTTTTTTATACTTTAAGATGATACCTCTGGTTCTGAAAAAACACCAGGAGGAAATCTGGCCCCTTGATTTCCAGTTATCAGTCGGAGGAGGAGGAATCCCAGGTCCTTCTCTTCACTAGACCTGCCTCTGCGTTGGGCCGTGTAAATAGGCTAGGTCCCTTCATCTGAACGTCTAGAGGGTTTGAAGCTTCCTTGGTCCCTGTGGGGAGTGCTTCACTCATTCCCCCTTACTTCCATTGGTTCTTCTCATTAGAAAAGGGTGAGTGCTCCCTAAGTTGCTTTAGTCGTGTCCTGCTCTTTTCGACCCTGTGGACTGTAGCCTGCTGGGCGCCTCTGTCCACGGGACTTCCCAGTTAAGAATACTGGAGTGGATTGTCATGCCCTCTAGGGGATCTTCCCGATCCAGGGATTGAACCTGAGTCTCCTGCATTGGCAGGCGAGTCTTTACCTCTAGCGCAACCTGGGAAGCCCAGAAAAGGGCAAAAACATGCGTCAGTGTATTTCACCTTGTGCAGCAGACTAGCGACTTTAGGCTTACAGAATCGAAAGAGTCACAGGTAGGTAGGAGGGAGGGTGAGGTGGACCCTTGGCTCAGTGGATCCTGGGGACAGTGGGGGGGAGGGGAGGAGAGGGGTGGGTTCATGACTGGCTGCAAGCCCCGTTTTTCTTTTTAACCTGCGGAAGGTGGAGCCGACCAGTGACTTCTCTGTAGAACCAGTCAAGCTGGTTTTGAGCCACCTCGGCCTATTTTCTGTGCTGTTTGGGAAGTTGGCGATTCAAAGATCTGCCTCCTCTGAGGTCTGCTCACTGAGGCATGAGTTTGGATGATGTCTGCAAACAACCCCGTTCCCTCCCCTGGTCTCTGAGCTGGGCCTGTCCAGTGAGTGGGCTTTCTCCACACGTCATGCTGCTTCGTCTTACGCACCTTTCACCAGCGTCTCGAAGGTATAGCTCCTTTCCTTTGCAGTTCACAGCTTGGCAGAAGGCCCTCCACCTGGCCAGGAGGTCTGTGCTTGGCTCGCGGTCTGTGGATCTGGAAGGGAATCTGGACTCCTGCCTCCTGGCTATTGTGACCTGGCTGCTAAATCCAACCAGACCCCAGACCTTTTGGATTGGTGCATAGGAACTGTCTGTCCAAGCCCGCTGGAGAAGAAAAAAGAATAGGTTTTGGTCTTTGGCAGTTCGACAGGTACTTCAGCCATGGGGAACCGTTTGGTTGTCCTTAGTGGAGGTACCTGTAGGAAGCGTGGGAGACTTCAGTCACCACGTGCTGGCATTTGTTGAACACAGGAGAGAATCCGTCTCAGGGAGGAGACAGCAGGATTGAGGCCTCTGTGCCGGACGTCTAGTGCTGCTGAGGTGGCAGCACTGTGTCCTCAGTCTTCCACTGAGATAGCCCCCAGGCCACGCCTGCTGGTTGGCGAGTGAAGCCACCTGCAGGCAGCGCTCCAGCGTCTGGCCTCGGCGCGGCTGCAGTGCTCCCGTGGTCTCTCCCGAGCACCGTATAACTGAAGGGTTTTGTTGTGGGTGCTGATGATCCAGTATGCAGGGTACCCCCTTTTTCTCACCTCTTTAGACCTTAGGGTCTGCTGGCTTTCCCTCAACCCCTCACGTCCCCGCCTCCTCTCCACAGATGGCCACATTTTGATTGTCTTTGCACGTAGCATTGGCAGTGTCTGTGGCTTGCTGCTTTGCTTTGCCCACAAAAGTTTGAGGTACTGGTTCTCCAGTCACAGGAAGTGGGGCCCCTTGGGCCCGTTTGGTCTAGCATAACATTCTGATTGAGTTTACTTTATGGCAGAGTTGAAAGGGGACCCTGGCGCCTTTGGATTTCCAATAAATGGTGTCACTGTGGTCAGATTGGGTGCTCGGCTAGAGCTTCTGAGCTGGAATCTTGGGATAGGCCCCGTTGTGACCTTGGGCTTTCTCTGTATCTATGGGGCTGTTTGTTCTTCTGTGAAGAAAAAGGAGGTATAATAGTACTGTCTTAGAGGTATAGCTGTTGTGAGCATTAAAAGAATTAATGAATATAAAGCACTTAGAATAGGACCTGACAGGATATAAAAGTTATCGTCGTCATTGTTTCAGTTGACCAACTTAATGAATTTTGTTGGTGTGTGTGTGTGAAGTCGCTCATTCGTGTCCGACTCTTTGCGACCCCGTGGANAAAAGAATTAATGAATATAAAGCACTTAGAATAGGACCTGACAGGATATAAAAGTTATCGTCGTCATTGTTTCAGTTGACCAACTTAATGAATTTTGTTGGTGTGTGTGTGTGAAGTCGCTCATTCGTGTCCGACTCTTTGCGACCCCGTGGACTGTAGCCCGCCAGGCTCCTCTGTCCACGAGATTCTCCAGGCAAGAATACTGGAGTGGGTTGCCATTTCCTTCTCCAGGGGATCTTCCTGATTCCTTCTCCAGGGGCCTTCCTGGTTCGATCCAGACCCAGGGATCGAACCCAGGTCTCCTGCATTGCAGGCAGATGCTTTATCCTCTGAGCCACCAGGGAAGCCTGGTCTGAGCGCCATGCAACTCTAGGTCGCTAGAAGGGAAATACTTTGGATTATCTCTGTGTTGACTGGGGTTCCGTAGGTGTTTTTCTTAGGATTTCTGAGTTTAAAAAAATTTTTTTTTATTTTTAATTTTACCAGTCAGCTATCTGAAAGAAAATAGGATGCAGTTGGAGAGATTTAGGAGGAGAAGGGGATGACAGAGGTTGAGATGGTTGGCTGGCACCACCGACTCGATGGACCTGAGTTTGCGCAAGCTCAGGGCGTTGGTGATGGACAGGGAAGCCTGCCGAGCTGCAGTCTGTGGGATCACAAAGAGTTGGAGTGATTGAACTGACTGATTGGAGAGGTTTATATACTTTTGAAAGCACTTTTTTAAAAGTTCATGTATTGACAAGGTACGAGTATTAGGCAGCTTTATTGATTAAAGGAAAAAGAAACACACGACCCTCTGCCGGCCCGTACTTCTGTGTTGTGAGTCGTGGTGGTGGTGGTGGGTGTGGAGTCTCTTCATTGGCTGGAAGGCCAGATCTAGCCCCTGGAACCCCGGTTTTTCTGAGTTGCTGGGATCTGGGTGTTAGAGGAGGTCCCACCTGGTGCCCGGATTGGATTTCTTTCCTCACGTTCCTTTCTTCACGAGCTGTGTCTACCCTTTCCGTCGTCCTCTTTTGAGGGACAAAGAGAATTTCTGGTGTACCCTTGGATCGTCGACCACTAAAATCCAAGGAAAAGGTGATCGGCTCCCCGGACGTTCCCGTCCAAGAACAACGGTAACAACCGAACAGACTTCACTCCTCTTTCGGAGGGAGACCCTCGGGACCCTCCCGCTGTCGGTAGAGAGTCGGCAGGGACACCTAAACACCTGAAACTTAGAACTCGGCTCCAAAACCAGAGTCAACCGGGGACAACTACAAGGAGCGAACGCGACGATCTCGGATTTGCGGAATAGATTCGTCGTTCAACGAATCAAAAAAGTGCAAGGGTGACACCGCCCCTTCTTTCCATTCACAGCGACGACGTCCCGAGTAGAGTCTTACACAGAAACTGACGTAAAAGGCGAAGGAAAACTGGGAGACGACCGAACAGAGTGAAGGAAAAAAAGACAAGCCAACGAAACTTGAGACAGGGAAGGAACAGTGACAGGAAGGACTCAAAAGTAGAGGTACAGGGAGACGGAGTGGACAACCATTCGGAGAAAACGTCGGACCGAGTCTTCGTCTCAAAACTACCAGACTCTAGAGGAAGTGTACATCCCAGGGTCTTGGTGGACAGGAAAGAAGAGGATGAGGAGACTAGACACACTTCAATCTCGAGGGACGAAACCTTTGGTAAAAGAAAACAACAGAAACCTCGGTGAAAGGAGTCACTTCGGACTGAACCGTAGGGTCAAAGGGACCACTGCCCCAGATTCGATCAAGACCCGTTAGTCCTTACGGTTTTGAGATCTGGAACAGAACCCTCTCTAGACTCCTCCGTGAATTATGAAAACCATTGTGACACAACCAAGAGTTTCACATCAGACCCCTGGGAACCCCAGGGATTCTGGACAAATCACGATATGTTTTGGGTTTACTAAAAGGAACATTGTAATTACGATATAAACGGTCATCTGTCACAAAAGGTCTCCGATTCACTACGCATAACTGCAATAGTGAGAACCGATTGTCTCAGACACGACGAAAAGAAAAAAAAAATCAATGTGTGCTTCTTTATTTTTGTTTTTCCTAGACTTTTTAAGGTAGTACTTTAAGGTGTAAATATGGAAGTTTTTGGTGATGAATTCATCACTTCTTCTGTGCTTTTACTAGCTTTCTGCAGTATACCTGTTGTAATTTTTGTAAACCTCATTATTGTCCAATAAATAGTTATTTTAAAATCCCAACATTTTCCTAGCACCTTTGAAGAAACACGAGAAGTAAGGATAACTTCCAGCACCTACTTGTAAAAACTTTGGGGGAAACTAATAATTCTTAAAATTATATTTATAACTTACTTTAGCCTTAATTCTGTTTTATTCTAAAATAGAAGAAAATTCATAGTATTTTTCTTACATTTAAGGATGAATTGTTGGCTTAAAAAAGAAAGGTCGGAAGTTTTGCTTTCTCAAACACAGCTGCTAGCTCTGTTTACTGCAATTAGAAACATATCAACAAGTGAAAGGGAGGGATCTACTCTGAAGAAACTTGGCAAAACTGTAAACAAGAAATGAAAAAAATTTTAAAGAAATGAAATCATAATGAAAGGTATCTTCTCATCTTTATAGATGCTAATAATGTGGCTTATTGTGTGTTCTTTATTTTAGTGTTTTCATGTAGTACTAGGGTGCCGGTTGGCCTTCCCTGGTGGCTCAGACAGTACAGAATCTGCCTGCAATGCAGGAGACCAGGGTTTGATCCCTGGGTTAGGAACATCCCGTGGAGAAGGAAATGGCAACCCACTTCAGTATGCTTGCCTGGAGAATCCCATGGACAGGGAAGCCTGGCAGGCTACAGTCCATGGGGCCGCAGAGTCAGACCCGACTGAGCGACCTAACACTGCAGCTGCTGCTACAAGGGTACCAGTTAAGTTGCAGCATCATTCAAGAGCAGTCGTCAGAGATTAAAGAGAAAGGAATTACGTGTTTTAAGTGTACATACCGCAGTCTCTTTAAAATCCGTAACTTGTTCCAGCGTTTCCAGCTAGAAATGCCAAAGTCACTGAAGCCTCTTACAGGGTGAGTTATTGCTTTGTCCAGGAAAGCCCACCCAATAGCTGAGAGACTGATAAAAAGTTTGAACAGCTGGGATTCCTGAATGCACACTGGATGAAAAGTCAGTAAAGTTCGGGGCAGTGCCACTTCATGTTACTGTGTTGCTGAATTAAAGATTCAGCTGCAAACGTGAAGACTGAGTTAATGTCTTGTTTATAGAGTTTTACTTTCACCTTAGAAACGAGCAGATATGTAGGCATGGCTCAACTCCACTATAGTATAGTATCACCACCACTATAGTATAGTATAGTATCACCACCACTATACTTCAAAAAATATTTTCTCTTATGGGAATGCTCAGCAACAAAGCACAAGTTGTGGTAAATATGCAAAGGGTTGAATGACTTTTTTGGCTCTCACGGTTTTTCCTGGAGCAGCTTTGTTTCCAGTTGCATTGTTGGTACAGAAGCAGCGAGCAGCAGAGAAAACTGCTGGCGCCCTAACATGAGTCAGGGAAGGGGCACCAAGCTCTGCTGGCGGTCAGTCGTGGACTGTGCTCTACGCACTTGTGGTTAAAAAAAAAACTCATTGTCACTTAAGGATGTCCTGGATGAAGCACTGAAAAGTGTGTGTGTGTGTGTGTGTTTTAATTAAATCTCAGTCCTCCAGTAAAGGTCTCTGATATTCCAAGTGATGAAATGCAGAGTATCCATGGAACATTGCTGCTCTTTACCATAGTCCGGCTGTCTGGGGAAAATGCACTTGTGTGTTGGAGCCGACCCAGCTGAGCGGATCATTTTTACTTGAAATAACAATTGATGGACAAACTATAGTGTTTAGTGGACTTCTTCTTTAAATTGAACAGAGTGAGGCTGTCATCATTGCCAGTGATAAAATTCAAGTTTTCAAGCAAAAATTAGAATTTTGGAAAACTTGGATTTGTCACACTTTTTTTTGATGAGATTGGTGGTAAGATTAATGGAGTCTGATTTTTTGATGTTGTATGAAATCCCAGTATTTAGAAATTCTGCAGTCAGTGAAGGAATATTTCCTTGGTTCAGTTCAGTTCAGTCACTCCGTCGTGTCCGACTCTTTGCGACCCCATGGACTGCAGCACGCCAGGCCTCCCTGTCCATCACCAATTCCCTGAATTTATTCAAACCCATGTCCATCGAGTCGATGATGCCATCCAACCATCTCATCCTCTATTGTCCCCTTCACCTCCCACCTTCAATCTTTCCCAGCATCAGGGTCTTTTCCAGTGAGTCAGCTCTTGGAATCAGGTGGCCAAATTATTGGAGTTTCAGCTTCAGCACCAGTCCTTCCAATGAATATTCAGGACTGATTTCCTTTAGGATGGACTGGTTGAATCTCCTTGTTATTTCCTCGGTTATTGGTTATCAGTAGCTAAAAGAGCAACTCACAGTGCAAGGTGACCAATGGATTTTAATGTAAAAGTACACAAAGATTCATTTGATAAAATCTCAGATTACACATTGCAACTAGCCTTTAAAAACAACCACTTGTGGAGTTTTGGTCTAGTATCAAAGAAGAAAATCCTCAATATTTGAAAGGCTATTAAACTTCATTTTCCAACTACACATCTGTGTGAAATGAGATTTTTGTATCTCTCACCCAACCAATGGAAACACTGAATGCAGAAGCAGATACAAGAAATCTCTTTCGTTAAGCTTGACATTAAAGAGATATCTTGGAGTATAAAACAGTGCAACTCTTGTTACGAATTTCATTTTGTTTTAGAAATAGTTTCTGCATTTAAAAAATGGGTTATTTGTGTAAACAGGTAATGGGTTTTTAGTTATTTTAAATGAATAAAAATACTTTAAAAAATCAGTTTAGATTTTTAATAAGGTTACTGTTGATAGCTATGACCCACATAAACAAAAGATCTTTGCAGTCCTCCATACATTTTTTAAGAATGTGAAGCGTTCTTAAGACCAAAAAGTGAGAAAAACCTTTGTTGTAGACAAAGCCTGAGGTGACTGTCCCCAGTCTTGGGCTGATTATCTGCGATGACTTCATAGGGAGCCCTTGTTTGCAGTTCCCAGCCCCTGTAATCATGCCTGCCTGGGCCTCAGAGACTTTGACCCGAGTGAGCTTATTTCCTCCTCCTTTTTTTAAAAAATGAATTTATTTATTTTAATTGGAGGCGAATTACTTTACAATATTGTATTGGTTTTGCCATACATCAACATGAATCCTGCACGGGTGCACCCATGTTCCCCATCCTGAACCCCCCCCCCAACACCTCCCTCCCCATCCCATCCCTCTGGGTCATCCCAGTGCACCAGCCCCAAGCATCCTGTATTATGCATCGAATCTGGACTGATGATTCATTTCACATATGATGATATACATGTTTCAGTGTCATTCTCCCAAATCATCCCACCCTCGCCCTCTCCCACAGAGTCCATAAAGCTGTTCTATACATCTGTGTCTTTTTTGCTGTCTCGCATACAGGGTTATCCTTATCATCTTTCTAAATTCCATATATATCCATTAGTATACTGTATTGGTATTTTTCTTTCTGGCTTACTTCACTCTGTATAATCAGTTCCAGTTTCATCCACCTCATTAGAACTGATTCAAATGTATTCTTTTGTAATGGCTGAGTAATATTCCATTGTGTATATGCACCACAGCTTTCTTATCCATTCATCTGCTGATGGACATCTAGGTTGCTTCCATGTCCTGGCTATTATAAACAGTGCTGCGATGAACATTGGGGTACACATGTCTCTTTCAATTTCCTCCTAATATATACAGCATTGGCCCTGTCAGGTTTTTTGATTGTTGTTTTATCTGTGGTTTGTTTATTTCCACCATTTTTTCCTCTTTATTCCCTGACTTTTTTCTTTTTCTCATTTTCCCTTTCTATTATTTGTAATTTTTCTCATTTTTTTCTTTTTCTGTTCTTTAGTCCTCCTAATATATACAGCATTGGCCCTGTCAGGTTTTTTGATTGTTGTTTTATCTGTGGTTTGTTTATTTCCACCATTTTTTCCTCTTTATTCCCTGACTTTTTTCTTTTTCTCATTTTCCCTTTCTATTATTTGTAATTTTTCTCATTTTTTTCTTTTTCTGTTCTTTAGTTTGTTAGGTTTTTTTTTTGGTGGGGGGAGGGTGGGTCTGGCATTGGGACTTCCCTGGTGGCTTAGACGGTAAAGCATCTGCCTACAATGCGGGAGACCCAGGTTCAATCCCTGGGTAGGGAAGATTTCCTGGAGAAGGAAATGGCAAGCCACTCCAGTACTCTTGCCTGGAAAGTCCCATGGAAGGAGAAACCTGGTAGGTTATAGTCCATGGGGTTGCAAAGAGTCGGATGCGACTGAGCAACTTTACTCTCACTTTCTCGGCATTGTGTTTTGATTGCATTATAAAAATCAGCTCATCAGGTGGACTTCCTTTGGTCTGTGTGAAGTTGTGGCTTGGAAAATACATTTTTTTTTCATTAAGATGAAGTAAGGTTTACATGTAATGGGATTATTAATGTTATTTAAATGAATGGAGACATTGATAGGTATGATTCATATAAACAGAATCTTTTGGGAGATTCAGGTTATTTTTAATACTGCAAAGCCGTTCTGAAACCAAGAAGTGTAAGAACCACAGTTGTAGACAAAACAAGGTAATTCTCCCTGGCTTCGTTCAGTTGATTTCTTGGTAATTTCATAAAAATTTTTAAAAAAAAAAATTTTTTTTTTTTTTTTTTTTGGCANTTTTAATACTGCAAAGCCGTTCTGAAACCAAGAAGTGTAAGAACCACAGTTGTAGACAAAACAAGGTAATTCTCCCTGGCTTCGTTCAGTTGATTTCTTGGTAATTTCATAAAAATTTTTAAAAAAAAAATTTTTTTTTTTTTTTTTTTTTGGCAATTCTCAGAACCTTTTTAGTCCTGACTGGACTCACAAAGGCACTTGCTGCCTTGATTTGCTATCGTTCTATCTGAGAAAGCTGGTTCTCTGTGACCAGAGGGACTTTGACTCAAGTTGGCTCGTCTCCTCCTATGAATACAGAACTTTGACCTTATGAGGGTTTTTAAACAGTTAAATTTTATTTCTTTAAAATTTTGAACTTTGAAGAGTTAACAAAAATAATCCAAAGTTTTTGTATGTTCTTCACCCAAGCTTCCCCTTATGTTAACATCTGATATAACCATGGAACACGCATCAGAACTGTTAGTCTTGGTATCATACTGTTAACTAGACAGCTTCAGATCTCATCGGTTTTCCTGCTCGTGTCCTTTTCCTGTCGAGGATCCCGCCCAGGAACCCATACTGCATTCAGCTGTCATGCCTCCATAGTCTCCTCAGTGCTTTCACGCCTTCCATGACGTTGACAGTTTGGAAGAACGCTGGTTCGTTGTTTTACACGGTGTTCCTCATTTATGGTAGTCTGAAATTTTCTCATGGCCTTGTGCTTTGCTTTTTCATTGTGGTCAAATATGGGTAACAGAATTCACATTTTTAAGTATATAGTCCAGTGGCATGAAATCCATTAACAATGTGGCCAGCACTGCTATTTGTAGAACTTTTTGGTCATCCCAAACAGAAAATCTGTATCGAGAAACAGTAACTCCCTATCTTTCCTTCCCCCAGCCTTTGGTAACCTTTTTCCTACTTTCTCTGTGAATTTGTTCTGAACACTTCATATAGGTAGAGTCACACAGTATCTGTCTTTTTGTTTCTGTCTCACTTCACTTAGCATAATGTGTTCAGGGTTTCATCCTTGTTGTAGATTCAATAATTAAGTTTTAAAAGTTAACCTAGATTTTACTATGATGATATGTATTAACTTGATATGTTGGAAGATAGTTATTAATACACAGTTGTAGTGGTAATGAGTTCGGTACTATATTTTAAATGAATTAATAGATTAACATTTTCTCAGTTTACAGTAGCTCTAATCCGCATCAACAAAAGCAATTTGAGGCCTTTAGTAATAAGAGCATGAAGGGTTTTCCAGGAGTGTGAGAATTGCTGTTGTAGACAAGTAGGGAGTTGACCATCCCTGTCCTTGATTGGCTGGTTACTGCCGATGACCTCATAATGAGCCTTTGTTTGCAATTCCCAGAGTCCTGGCTGAAATGCAGGAAGGCACTTGCTGCCTTGGTTTGCAGTGTATCTAGCTAAGGAAGCTAGACTTTAACCAAGTCTGGCTCATTTCCTCCTCCTAATAGGGGCATTTTCCTTTTTTTTTCCCATTAAAAAAATAATTTGGCTTACTCATTATGACAGTAGTTTGTGCTTTTTTAAGCTTATATATTGGCTATTGGTCAATTCCAAATTTGAAAACTGCAAAGTCTGCATAGCCTCTATCCTTGAAAAACCTTGGTACCCATACTAGCTGAAGGCAGGTCGGCTCTAGGCACCCACTAGGGCCAGAACACCCAACAGTCTCTTCTCAGGGTGCCTGCAGAGCCCCCACACTCGGTTCCTGTTTCTTCGTAGCTTAACTCTTTATTGGCCCTGTTTCTTAGTGAACCTTGCCTGCCAAACCCCACTTTCATGAAAGTGCTTTGCTTTCTCTTGGAAGAGGTTAAGCAGATGTATGTGTATGTAACAGCGTGTGGACTTTTATCTTTGCTTGATGAATCTTTAAGAGATACAGTCGCAGTAAATATATTTCTGAACTGCTTTATTGTTTTCCACCTTGTTCTTTTGTTTGTATTCATTCTCAACAAAGCACCTCACAAAGCACCTCACTTTTAAAAGCTTCTCTTAGTACCACTAATAGTAGACCTTTGGGCCTCCTCTGATAGTCACTTGGATCAGCTTTAAGCAAATCTGCTTACACTCATCTCATTTGCTCAGGATCACTTCTCATCAGAATCATTAAAAAAGTTTAATCAAGTGATTACCTTATATCAGTTTGTGTCTACATATAGACTTGTGGGATTATAGCTCTATTTCCCATCACTCAGCAAGTCCCATAATCCTCTGCTTTTTTACACAAAGCATATTTCTTTTCGGATACACATGTGGCTTTCACTTCAATTCCCAGAGTGAACTTGATGTGCTTTTTTCTCTCTCTTCGGCCCCTGGTCTGTATGGAAGACAGACTTTTGCTTTCAAAGGAGATTTGTTCACTCTGTTAGCTAAGGCAGTGACTCAGTGACGGTGCCTCCCGGATGGCCCTCTAAGTACATTAGTCTGTTCCAAGTGGTTGGGAAACTCTTAAAGGCAATAGACTGAGTCCCCACCCATTCCCACGAGGTGCCGTTTGCTCTGAGGCTAGTGTCTTTAGCTGTCATATCATAACAGCCAGCACTTATTGAGCACTTTGTCCCAGATGCTTGTTTAACTAGCTGTTTTACATTCATTAACTCATTTAATCTTTGTAAGATAGTAGATCTTATTATTTTCCCCACTTTGCAGATGAGGAAACAGAGGCCCAGAAATGTTGAGTGACTCTGTTTAAGGTAACAGACTCCTGTAGCCCAGAGTGTTTGTTGGTGTTAGAACAAGACTTTCCTCACCACGAAGGGCACTTTGGCCCCGGCTTCAGTTGTGTCCAGGAGTGGAAGATGGACCCCTTAGGACTAGCTCCCAGTCGGTGTGGGGCAGAGCACACTCCCCCGCCGGCTTCAGAGTCCTGCATGGTCTCTCTGCCCCCTGAGGCCTGTTGTAAAGATGGCATGGTGTGGAAATGCAGCTCTCTGGGTTTACCTCCCTTGTCTTAACAGCTTATGGGAAACTTTTTTTTAACCTTACTATTTAATCCTGGCTTCCGATTTTCCTGTTCATCTCTTCTCATCTTCTAGAATTCCAAGAACCTCTAGAAAAACCGGAGTCTTAAGACGTTAAATTGGTAACCAGCAAGTAAGTAGCCTAGGACGGTTTGGATTCTTAGATTTGCCTGTCCTGCTTGGTAGCACCTCACTCCCGCCGCCCCCACCCGCGCAGGAAAAGTTTTGTTTGTGGACCTTAACTATGTTTTATCCTTACGAAACTAATATTTTCTCTTTACGTGCCATTATGTACCAGTTTCACACGCAGAGGCCCAGAGCTGCTTGCGTTTGGCCTTGACTGCCAAGGCCACGGAGCGCTGTAGCTGGTAGTGCCAGGACCCGTGTGTGTTTGGGACTTGCCAGTTCAATCCTGGGAGCTGAACTCTGGCCATCCTGCTGTGTCTCTTTATCCCGTTGCTTGTGTAATATGCCGCTACTTCCTGTTTGCCTTTGTCGGTCTTTGGATCACTCCTGTCTCCTGAAACTCTGCCTGTGGTCCTCCTAGATTTTAGGAGCTGTTTCTCAGTGAGAGTGAATCTCTGGGATTTCAGTTAAACTGAGTTTGTAAGTTTGTGGTATGATTTACTTGCATGTCACTCCTGGTATGATAGTGCCTTTTCTTCCATCCTGTTAAAGGTTTTGATTTTATTAACTAAATTCTGAAATTTTGAGCTGATTTTTTAAGATCTCAGCATGGGGTAAGGGTAAAGGGGTGGACTGCTGCCTTTGATTCAAGCTTCACACTTCCCCACTCGCACCCCTCTTGCTGCCCCTAGTAGAGAGTTCAGCTGTGTGATTGTATTTGTGTTCAAACCTGTTTCACTTTTCTAAGATCATGGTTATGTGCCATTTCTACGTTATTTTAGAATCCATCCTTTTGTTACAGGGAGAAACCACGGTCCACGTGAATTATGGTAAGAAGCGCGCCCTGGTAAATTTTTTGAGTGGCTCTCCCCCTCCCCTCTTCCTACCGCCAGCACGTTTTTATCTGCCCTCAGAGGTGGCTGCTGTTCACATACAGGTGTTCTGTAGTGATGCAGGCCACTGCTTCCTTGGAGAGCGCATGGCGGTGTTCTCTCACTAATGAAAAGGCTGTCATAATGGGTTAGGTCCTTAGGGGCTCTGCCCTTCTGTACTTGTATTCCCAGGGAGAAGAGTCTCTCCCTTAATTACCACATCATGCTGGGCAGAGAGGTGTGTCTGCTAATTGATTAGATGACCGTCCTTCGCGTTGGTGTGGAACTGTTGGGTGGTTTTGTTTCTAAATAAAATAGATTTGAGTCAGTTAAGTGTGCTTTGAAGAGATGAAGATTTCCTTTTATCAACCTCGTGTCTTTAGTGCCATCCTTGTTTTGTGACTTGGTCGTAAGGAGTGCTGAACTGACTTTTCTTGGCGTTCTGCTGCTGGTGGCAAACAGTGTCTTTTCCTCTCCTGTGCCTGCGGTGTGCTCCCTTTATCTTTGGTACCATCAGAATTCTTTATTTGGTTCAGTTTTCATTCCCTCCTTCTGTCTTGGAGTGGTTGAACCCTGTTCTGAAATATATTTTTTAAGATAGTGTTTAAAAGCAAACCCCCTGCCTTGCTTGAAACCTCAGAAGCTGCTTGTGAAACAGCCAATAGGGCAAGCTGCCACATCTGCAGTTAAAACCGATCCCTTAATGACAGAATGTCAGACATTGATGTTGAACCTTCATTATGATTGTGGTGTGAGAATTTTCCTCATTAATAAATGTTTAGGTGCTGAGCTCCCAGCTTCACATTTGGAATGCTTTCTGTTCTAAAATTCTGCATAGTAAACCATCCCAAAAGAATCTCGTGGCTAATCTGTTATCTGCTGTAGGGAAGATTTTCAGCAAGCCAATCCCCATTCTCCTTCACCTATTTATTTTTTTAATTTCAGGAAATGATTTTCTTTTGAGTGATGTGGACCAAGTCTCACTAGCTTTATAATTTTTAAGATAGAACTATATATAAAATATATAAACAAAAAGGACCTACTGTATAGCAGAGGGAACAATGTAACTGTATTCGGTGTCTTGCAATAACCTATCACAGAAAGGAATATGGAAAAGAATCTGTACATGTTTGTGTACACACACACACACACACACTTAATCACTTTCCTGTACACCTGAAATATTGTAAGTCAACTGAACCTCAGGGGTTTTTTCTTTTTTAATTTATTTCAATTGGAGGACATTACAGTATTATAGTGGTTTTTGCCAAACACCGACATGAATCAGCCAGAGGTGCACACGTGTCCCCCCGATCCTGAACCCCCTTTCCACCTCCCTCCTCTCAACTTCAGTTTAACAACAACAAAAAAAGAACTAGCTTCAGAATTATTTTTCTCCCAACAGAGGAGGACTGGGGCCTTAATCTTTATTCCCAGGCCCTGAATTAACTTTGTTTTTTGTTTGTTTCATTTTTAAGATGATATTGAATCTTCTGTTTGTCCAGGGAATTTCTAAGTACTTTCAGGAGTGAGTATTCATTCCTTCTTAGAACCTTCCAGAAGAATTCTGATGTTGCTGGTAGCCTGCTGATTAAGAATACAATTTAAAAACTGATATTAATGTACAGCAAGCTATAACACTGATTGAGTGAACTGATGAGGGAGACCAGGCTTGACAACTGATAATTGAGAGAGAAAAGGATAAATATGTTAACGTGTCTCTGCAGTCACAGCTGGCACTGAGATTCGGGGCTCTGGATACAGAGCTTTAGGAAGTCCTTCCACACTTTCACCAAGAGCACCCTATTCTGTTCTAATGCCAGGGGCATTTTTTGACTTGATTCGCATGACCTTAGCCCCAAACAACTTTTTTGACTTTGTGCTTAAGCCTTTCCTGTATCATCTTTGCTTGTATGTTGGGTCTGTCTCTGGTTTCTAGATGGGGATGAGACAAGGAAGACTGAATGACTGACTGTTCAGTGCATCTCCCCGAGTTGATTTCCTCTTAATCAGCATCTCACGGCTCTCATCACAGCCCACTCTGTGGGCAGGCCTCCCCATTCATTGACGTCTCAGGGTTTAGATAGATCCTGGCAGGACTCATGGTCCTAGCTAGGAGCAGGACCTGGGGATCTCTAAACCTCTCTGAAAAATAACAAAGTCCTGACTGAAATTGCTCTCTGTTCTTGCTACCAGAGGGGGCTTCCCTGGTGCCTCAGTGGTAAAGAATCTGCCTGCAATGCGGGAGAGGCAGGGTCGATCCCTGAGCCAGGGAAGCTCCCCTGGAGAAGGAAATGGCCGCCCACTCCAGTATTTGCCTGGAAAATCCCATGGACAGAGGAGCCTGGTGGGCTCCAGTCCACGTGGTTGCAAGGAGTTGGATACGACTTGGTGACTGAACAACAGGAAGCTTCTAGTAGATTGGAGGGCATAGGCGGACTGTGACTCTGCTCCCTGGGTTCGGTCCTGTGTCAGGCGGTGCGATCTGTGCTTCCCTCTCCTATTAGATGGGCAGCTTCACTGAAGGCTGGGCCGCATGTTATCCTTCTCCGCACCCCTTTCTTCCCCAGAGTCTTATTAGAGTGCTTTGCACGTGATCGTCTCTCAATGAGTTACTTGTGAAATAAAAAGAGAAAAATTACAACATGGGTAGTATTCTTCACTTATTACCACCCTTGGGAGAGTGTGTCTGTATTGATTTGTGAATCAGACATCTGCCGATTCAGATTTTGACCATGTAAGTCACAGGTCTTAATAGGGTCACCTTAATAGGTTCAATAATGACAAAAAAGAACAACTTTTTCAGGATGAAAGGCTAAGGAGGATGTTTCCCCCTATCACTGGATTGTCTTAAGAACCCAGAGAGGAGGCCACAGGGAGGGCGGGCACCGAGGGAGGCCTGTGCGGCTTCCTGAAGTAGGGAACAGAGCCGAGAGAGCCCTCCCAGCTTTGCTGAGTTGTGTTCTAGCCGCGGACACACAGCATCTCGGGCTGCATTGTTGTCCCTGGTTATAAATTGGCCTCATCTTCCCCGCTTTTGTGATGGATTAACAGAGGGACACTGTTGGGAGTTTAGTCCAGGGTTGGAGAGGCCGTGGGGTCTGTATCAGAAGGCTGTGGAGTTATCTTTAGTGGGAGAGCCGCTCGGGAGCATGGCACCGAAGAACTGGCTTCACAGCACCTCGGCACCTTTCTGTGAGTGTCTTAGGGGAGATAGTTACCTTTCGGAACTGACCGAGACCTGTGAAGTCAGGGACTGCGTCTCCCAGGACTCTTGCAGATAGGGCAAGTGTGAGATGGCCATTTTCTGTTTTCTTCTTGATTCCTTCATCTTTGTGACTCAGGGTGTGAGAGCGCTGATGTTTGCAGCTCCTGGTTTTGAAGCAGTGCAGAAGAGACCAGCTGTGTAGGGTGGTGGGAAAAGGACCTGTTGGACGAGTCTGTTTGGACCCGCCTCCCCTCCCCCCACACTGGGCAGGGAAGGTGAAACTGCTGCTTGCTGGCTTTGCCAAATGGGTTTCTCCTCATGGGTGGGATACCATGGCAGGCAGGTGGGCAAGCAGGCAGCTCCCCACCAGGAGCCCTCCACGGAGCCGGGCTGCTAGGGAGTCGTGCTGAGAGGGGTGGGGGGCAGGTGCTGGGCCCTGGGTGTGCCAGCTGCCCTGCCAGGGGCTCACCTGCTCAGAGCTGCTGAGGCTGAGGCTGCAGGGCCCTCAGGCCTGCTGGGAGGACTGTGGGTCACTGTGGCCACATTCGTGGTGTGCGGAGAGGCTGGGAGTGGTGAGGAGCTGGTAAATTGTGGGTAAGTGAAGTCTCGCGAGGAAGAGGATTCTGGCCTAGGGCACACTGAGTTCAGGGTTGTAGTGTTTCTAAGTCCAGAGTTGTCACCTAGCTTAACTTGAATTTTCTCAGCCCTGGGAGGAAGAGGTTTTCCAGTGTGTGAGCTTGGTGTCCAAGACATTAACATGAGGGTTAGCTACGGACCCAGGCTTTTAGGCAGGTTGACGCAATGTAAGACAGGGTCAGGATGTGGTCTTCAGAACGTGCAGACCGTGCCCACTTCCTGCTGGAAGGCTTGTGAGCACAGAGACACTGAGAGCCCTCACGTCCACCAAGGACAGACCCTCCGAGCTCCCTGCCAGCCCCTTCTTGAGCAAGTGGGGAAACAAGTCCCAGGAGGGTGAACAACTGCCTCGCGCGATACAACCTGCTTGGCCGATGCTGGATCTAGACTCGCTCGCTCTCGGGGACTTGGAGCTGTATCCCCATCGCTTCACTGCAGAAGCAGTCCTCTTGCTCAGCAGGCCTGTGCAGGGTCTCCCTGCAGCCCTCAGAGCAGAGGGGAGGCTGGGAAAGGACAGGTGGAAGGGCAGGCGGCCCCAGCTCCACACACTGGCCACGAGCTCTGAAATCCTGCCAGAGGCTGCGTCTTTAGAGGCACCAGAAGGCCCTGGAGAATGGATTGAAAGCCACGGGTGCCAGCTCTCTAGCCCTGGTCTATGTTGAAGCAGTCACGTGGAGCAGAGGTGTGCCAAGAGTTGTCGGGTAAAGAGTCACTCTGAAAAAGGCAGGAAGACCCTGCCCTTGGCTTTCTCTCATGAATTAGAAGAGCATTTCTTGAAAGCATGTGAGGTGCTGGGCACTGAGGACACGGGGTTGACTGAGGCCCTGGAACTTCCCTTAGGTCGCGCCCAGTCTCGCACCGGAGAAGGCGATGGCAACCCACTCCAGTACTCTTGCCTGGAAACTTCCATGGACGGAGGAGCCTGGTGGGCTACAGTCCATGGGGTTGCTAGGAGTCGGGCACGACTGAGCGACTTCACTTTCACTTTTCACTTTCATGCATTGGAGAAGGAAATGGCAACCCGCTCCAGTGTCCTTGCCTGGAGAATCCCAGGGAAGGGGGAGCCTGGTGGGCTGCCGTCTCTGGGGTCGCACAGAGTCGGACACCACTGAAGCGACTTAGCAGCAGCAGCCGCAGTCTCGCACAGTGGTGAGCGAGACAGCCACCTAGAGTTGTGAAGGAGGCTGGCCGTTCCTCAGGAGCCCAGTCCCAGTGCAAGAAGGCTGCTGTCCTCAGGACGCCTGGAGTGACGGGCCAGAACCCTGTGAGGGCAGGGAAAACTTCCCGGAGGATGCGATGTCTGAGCTGAGGCTGACCAGGAAGGAGACTGGGAGCGGAGGATAGAGGCAGTGTTCCAGGCAGTAGGAGGTGGCGGCAGAGGCTGGAGGTCTGGAAGGACATGAGAAGACAGGTGGCAGGAGCCCAGGGTGAGACTCCAAGAAGGGACAAGGGCAGGGCCGGAGCTGCGGGCAGGGAAAGGGAGCCAGCAGATGAAGGGAAAAGCCGGGAACGGTGGCTCCGAAAACCAGTTTTACGTGTGTACGTGCTCCTATTACATGTGTGTACGTGTGTGTACTGCGTGTGTGTGCGTTTAACGGGCGCTGTGACCCGGAAGCCGCGCACCGAGCTTCCTGGTGCTGGTGGCCTGCAGGGATGACTGTGACGTCCCGCACTTGGAGAGTTGAGGCACCGGTGTTTCTACACGCAGGTGTGGGTGGAGGGCAGGCTGTCCAAGGCTTCAGCTTGGGGGCCGGGCTGGCTCAGGACACTGGGGCCTCTTCAGGCTCAGGCCCCATTCCCCTCTTCTCGTGGTCGTCGCTGCCACCGGGTGGGGAGGGGGCTCTGCAGGCCCTTCAGAGGCAACCTGTGGCGGGGAGGCGGAGGCCGGTGGGAAAGCGGAAGGACCCGGCGGCCATTTCTCCGGCCCCTCCTGACGGGCGTTTCTGTCGCCCCCGTGTGGCAGCCTTGGGCTCCGCGCCCGCCGCGGCGCGCTTCCTGTCCGAGAGGGGCCCTCCTCTGTGGCCGAGGCTCTGCCCGCCGCGGCCCGGCCCGCGAGAGGCCCCCGCCCTCCTGTCCTTGGCAGTCGGGCACAGGCACTTGCGTGGTGGGCCCTAACTTTCAGGGTCGTGGAGATGACCGCGCTGCAGACTGCAGAGTTCAGGCACGGCCGGCAGAGTGTGTGAAAGCCGACCTACGGTTAGCGTGGCCCCTTCTGCCTCCAGAAGGTGTAACGGGACAGCGTTTCACTTGCTGACATGGTGGCCGTGGCCTTGCAGGCAGCCGGGCTGTCTGCTCCTCTGCCAGGGAGCAAGTTTCGTTCCCATGCTGGTCCGGCCTTTACTGTTTCCCCTCCTGCCTTTCCCCAGAGACCATAAACCTGCCTGCCTCCTGTTATGTTCTAGTTCTGATAGGAGTACCATTCAGAGTTCTTGGCAGGAGACCAGCCCACTTCTCCCCGGGTTGGTCTCCCCTCCTCTTCCCAGCGTGTCGGATGTGTTCACTCCCCAGAGTTCTCTTATGCAGCTGGCTGGCCCTGTAGTGCCCAGAGATTGGAGCGCTCCTGCAGCAGGAGCCCAGCTGCTTCCCTCCCCAGTTCTAGGGGCTGGGCTTGAAAATAGAGACTCATAATCTCCCTTCCTCCTCCTTCCCCTCCGCCTCCCCCACCACACACCGAGCAAACTGGAGTGACCGGCTCGGGGGCGCAGAGCGGGACTCAGCCCGCCTCACCGCTGTGCGTGGCATGACAGCAGCAATCTGGAGGAAGATTAATGGACACGTGAGTGTGTGAACTCTGGGGCACGTTACTGTCTCAGACTGGCCCTTGGTGGCAGGTGTGGACTCATTCTGGTGTCAGGGAGACCAGGGCTCCTTCGGGGAGACCACGACCCAGCCAGGTGTATGTCTGCCAAGGCCGCCGCCTTTCTCGTGTGTGGGGAAAAGGAAGGTGCTTCTAAATACCCCTGCTCTCCAGAAGAGCTAGGTGCGTGGTGTGGAGAGTTTATTCTTGGAATCCCTTGCAGCACAGTATGCCTTTCTTCCCTTAGCCGTATTCTTTGGCTCCTAAGCTGGACTTCCTACCTTCGCTTCTCATAGGATGGGCCCATGTCCCTGGCCTCGGTGAGACCATGGGTGGAAGGTTAGTGAACGAGTCCCTGCTCTTTGCTAGGAGGAGGGGGTGGGGGAGGGGGCCCAGGTTGCCAGCAAGGGTTTCGTGTCCCTCTCTGGCTGGCTCGAGAAGGGCGCCCCCGTAGCTCCCACCCCAATGGAGACCATCCTCTTGCTGCTGAGGCCCGAGTGCCCAAGGCAGAGAGCAGACGGTAGCCGCCCAGGCCTGCTAAGAGGGGAAGGTTGGTTATTTCGGGGCTGTGACAAGCAGCTTCGTAGACGAGCACCAGCCGGGGGCCAGTCTCTGCAGTAACCCTGTGGAGAGCCCGCACGGCTGGGCGCTGCGGGGCCCCAGGCGCTGGGGCTGATCCCGTCCCCTCTCTGTGCGTGATGGCTAGTGATGTCGTTCTGAAGATAACCCCCTGGTCGGAGAGGACAGCCCTGACGCCCTGCTCCCAGAGCCCCTGTGCCCTGGAGTTACTGGTCTCCCAATTCTAACTTTGATTCGGGTAAGAAGTGGTCATAGGAAGTTCTGTTTTGATAGTTTGACTTCTGATTGGTCATTTAGGCATCTGAGAACTGAGTGCTTTCTTGATGCAAAAGTACCCTGGAAACCCCTTACTTAAGCCCCACGCTACATACATCTTGGTTAGACAGAAAGCGTTTGCTTGGACATTAGTTTGGGACTCTTGATGGGGTCCTCTGTTGCTCATCCCTCTAATCTCCCTGACTCTTCCCAACCCCCTGCCCCCAAAGCCAAACCTTTTATACGAAGAACTTGGGGGAAATGGAGCAGTGTCTCAAGGTCACTGGATCATAAGTGGTATTTGGCATAGTGAGCGGGTTTGGTGTTTGGTGAGAGATTTATGCTTTAATTTGAGCAAAAGATTTCTTGGCGGGAGGCCTCTGTGTTGTGTCCCCAGTTTTTGCCCTGTGCACAGGGTTTGCCCCCTTTCCTCCCCGACAGGTCATTTTAATCCTCTTGCCCATAAACAAGTGCAGCAGAACATATCGGGCCAGCTCACATGACCTCGGTTATCTTTTCATGGGCTAGCCAGCATCAGCCACTTGACGTGGTAGAGCTGTCAGGGTCAAGAGGTGGAGATGTCAGGAGGAAGCCTGGGTCCTCCAGGAACGGGAACCAGGAGTGCCTGTGATTCCTTAGGACCAGGTAGAAGTCAGCTCTCGTGGCACAGGAGTGCGAAAAGGACAGCCAGACCGTTTCTTTCCGTCTTGCCTTTCTCATCCCCGGATTCCTGCTTCTGGTGTCTCATTTCTCTTTCTCCTGTATCTCTGATTCTGTCTGCAGGGGCCCAGGACATGCATCTGTGTCAGGAAACTGCCCCTGAGGCAGACACATGCCAGCTGTAAGGTACAAAACCCAAGCCTGAAAACCCCATCTTCCCAAACAGTGGTCTCGTTCTGTTGTGTGAGGACAGCTGGTGGCGGGAGCCTGGCTGCCACCGAAGGCTGCTGCGTCGCCAGACCAGCACCGCTCCCTGGGTGCCACCGAAGGCTGCTGCGTCGCCAGACCAGCGCCGCTCAGGAGCTGGGTGTGTGGCTAGGTTTCCACCCCCACTGCCACTGCTCTGCATTTCCGTGTCTCACCACGGAAGAGGCAGGGCTCTAGCCACACTGTGTGAGTGTGTGTGTGTGGTTCTTAAATACTAGTCACATTTCCCACTGTGACTGTTAATTTGTAATATTTCCAGTTCTGTATACCTGGAAAATCTTGGCAAGATTGTTGACATTGTGTATTTCAAAGCTCTGGTGTACACTCTGGGTTTTCCTAGGGTTGGATGTGTGTGTATTTCAAGTGCTTTTGATTGGGGCAAGTGGAGTGGCCTTTTATGGAAGGGATAAAACAGTTGAGCTGCTGGAGCCCTTTCTGGCTCTGCCAGAAAGCCACGTTCCAAGTCCAAGCTGTGCAAATAGATGACCAGAACTTGGTCTTCGACTCCAGCACTCCTGGGCCAGTTCAAAAGATCCATCTCCGTTTGTTTTTTTTTTGAAAATAGAGAATTTGTGGTAAGCATTGGGTAAAAAGTTAAAGCCAAAAGCCATGTCTTTTTCTGGCAACCTGCAGACTAAGTTAGGAAAGCATGTGGAATTACAGTAATAATAGCTAGCATGTCATGAGCATTCAGTATATGCCAGGAATTGTTCTAAGTGTTTTGGACCGTGTTGGATGATCCTGACTTCAGCCCTTCGTCTTTTCTTGATGGAACCCCCTTTATGCCTGTGGGTTCTTTGTCCTTGTCCTGGTGGTGGCGTGGACCAGACAGAACAACACGCTGGGGAGCAGTGTCCTCCTGCAGCCAGGCGTGTTCTTCTAAACAGAGGTATCCCAGCAGGGGGGCGCGGCGCGTTGCACTCAGTCTTCAGGTTTTTATTTAAGCCAGCATGCCGATTGGCAGTTAGAGCTGCCCTTCAGGATTTGTTGGGGGAGGATCTGTATCCCTTTTGCAGCCATCCTTTCTTCCCTGCCCTCTCTGAGTGCGTTTGGAGGTGGAAACCTAGAAGCTTGGCTGCTTGCCTCCTTCAGAACAGCCAGCATCCTCTTGTCTGCAGTCTGTGNCCTTCAGGATTTGTTGGGGGAGGATCTGTATCCCTTTTGCAGCCATCCTTTCTTCCCTGCCCTCTCTGAGTGCGTTTGGAGGTGGAAACCTAGAAGCTTGGCTGCTTGCCTCCTTCAGAACAGCCAGCATCCTCTTGTCTGCAGTCTGTGTAATAAATAGTGCATCTCACAACGCCCTGCAGTGGCCCCCTTCCTCCCCAGCACCACCTGTCGCTTGATGGCTCTAGTTCCTGAGGGCTTCCACCAGCACAGGAGTCCACCTGCACCTGAGGACCTTGCTCCCAGGTTCACGCCACAGACGTCGGAAAGCTCAGCGCCTCCAGCGGCGTCCTCTGGGCTCACATCTGCCTGCCGCCTTGGCCAGGGCTGAACTGGCCTTTTCTGGACTACTCCTTTCTCTTAGAACCAGCACAGAGTCTCTTTCTTGGATTCTGTCTCTGAAAAGATGAATTAAGTATTAAAGTGCTTTTTAAGAAGGCACTTACAGTGGAAAATGACTGTCACCTCATTTACCGTACTCTCTGCTCCTGGGTCACGCACACAGAGAGCTAGAGCACCCTGGAGTAGCACCATCATTGCCGCCAGGAAACAAACGGGTTGGCGTCCCAGGCAGACCCAGGCCCAGTGTCAGCTGTCTTGTGCTCGGTCCCAGGGAGAAATGTGTGCTTTCCAGTCTTCTCCAGCAAGCTCCTGACAGATGAGCCCTCCTCTGCTTATCCAGCATGCTAACTAAGGCACCAGCCCAGGCCGTGGCCACGCCGTGTAGCAGAGTTCAGCAGCCTCTGCCCTTGGCCTTGGTTCAGACTGCAGTGGTGGTGGTGGGCCCAGTGAGGTAGAAACGAGGTGTGTCTGTGACTTCAGTTACCAAGCAGGGAAGACAGTTCTGAAAGGTGTTGGCCCCTGCTACGTCAGGGACTGTCCCAGGCTCCCCGTACCCACCCTCTCCGGAAGTTCTGCTTGGTCTTCCTTCATTAGCCTTCTATTCCTTTCCTCCAGCCTTGTTCTTCGTCTCCACCTGGATTTCTGTTTGCTTAGACTCTCCCTCCTGCCCAGCCACCCCAGATGTTCAAGTCCTCTTATGTCAAGCCCTCACCTAGAGTTTGAAGGCTGAGAAACCCCAGTTTGTTCTGCTCATGCTCCTTGGGGACCAAAGATGCGCTCCTGTCCCACATTGGAACGCTGAATTCACTTTCCTATTCCGGATTCTGGTTTAAGTGTCGTGTTTGTTGCTCACTCGTGTCCGACCTTTGGGATTCCTTGGACTGTAGCCCACCAGACTCTATCCATGGAATTCTCCAGTCACGAATACTGGAGTGGGTATGAATTCTTTCTCCAGGAGATCCTCCCAACCCAGGGATTGAACCCAGCTCTGCATCGCAGGTGGACTCTTTACCATCTGAGCCCCTGGGTTTAGGTGTTAAGTACGGTTAATGTAGTACTTCAGAGACCGTGCTGGGCCCTGACAGGATGGGCTGGCCTCATTCGTAACATGTTCCTATGGGAAAAGCTTCCTCCTCAGAATGGAACTTTGGGTAAGTTGGGGGTTTCTTGACTAATACGCTACAGCAGATTTGTGTGTGCCTTGTGGGAGCATTCTCATTACTTGTAGTTGTAGCGCTATCTATCACAAAAGTAAGTTGTCTTTCTAGATGCCAAATGCCAAAGATGAACGTGCACACACCACTCCCTACCCAGAAAATGTTCTGGAGAGCTGGGCTCAGCTCCTGCAGTTGTTTTGAGTTCTCCATCCTGAATGATTGACCCTTTGTCAGTTAGCACCGGTTCGGGGTAGCCCTCGTTGCTCAGCTTGTTTGTCCTGCTTGGGTTTCTAGTGATCTGCTGAAGGAGGAAGATAACCCCTCTACCTGCAGGAACAGCCCTGTGGGCAGTTGATCATGGGAAGAGCAGCCAGGTGGAGTTGTAGTGGTCACTTAAGTGGAACAGCCACCTTGCAGCCTGGCCAGGTGGAGACGGTGCTGAGAGAGATGGTGCTGGCCTTGGTGGTTTCTGCTCTTGTCCTGCTTGAGCTCTGAACTTGTGGCCACGGTGACTTCTGGGCAGCAGACTTTAGGCCCAATCTTCTTTCTGACGTTTCCTCCTCCTCCTCTGACTCCCTCTTTGAAACTGGAGGAGTCGGGAGGTAGTAGATTTTCCACTTTCAGAGGAAGGTGCAGTGGGAAGAGGCACTTGTCTTATTCAGCACCTTCCAGTGTAGAGCTGGAACCAGATAGAACCCAGAAGGCCTGTTTCCGAGCTTCATGAAGACATTTGAAGGAAACTGCATGAGAAGGGCAGAGACACGGGCTTAATCTGCACCCAGGTAGAAAGGCTGTTGCATAAACGCTGTGAGGGGGTTGGTTTTGTTTTAAGATCTCGTGCTTCCTTTTCACTTTGTGTTGGCAAAAACCCCAGGAGAAGATGGGAGATTCTGGGAGGAGATGATTATGCTGGGTGGTGAGTCAACTGAGCTCCCCAGCTGCCGTTTTTCGTTCCTCTGCTTTTCTGTAACAGGAGGCAGTTTGAGGAGGGGTGGGAGGCAGGGTGGGGACGCTGATTTTTACACAGAAGTGAGGCAGGGGTGTGTGGATGATCTCTAGGGCCGACGCAGTTCATTGGTTCAAGGAGGGAATACTGAAGCAGAGCTCTCAGTGTGGCAAACACCAAGGAAATGTCTCCTGAAGTCTCTGTCACTTGCCCAAATCAGCGGCTCTTGGAGTGGCTTCGGCTACCTTACATTGTCACAGCAAGACACCGTGGTTTTGACAGCAGAGCAGTGGAGGGATTGAATGTGGAGAGGCAGAGAGAGCCGTGTGAAGTGGGAGGGCCTGGGGGTTGTGGGGCAGCAGGAAGTTCAAGGAGAGGGAGCCCCCTCTNCATTGTCACAGCAAGACACCGTGGTTTTGACAGCAGAGCAGTGGAGGGATTGAATGTGGAGAGGCAGAGAGAGCCGTGTGAAGTGGGAGGGCCTGGGGGTTGTGGGGCAGCAGGAAGTTCAAGGAGAGGGAGCCCCCTCTGGGATGAAAGGAGCCAGGGATGGGAGTGGGGGGCAGCTGCTGCTCGGCTCTGCCTGTATTCTGAGTCTGTCTCCAGCTCTCCTGATGACCACCCCGGCCTTGAGCTTTGTGAGAGATGGCACACCAAAGGCCCTGTCTCCTCGGAGAGAAGGCTTGTTAGTGAGACTGATGCTCCACGGTGTCACCCATCTTTGGGGTGCCCAGTCTGTGGCCCACTGCCCGCTTAGATGTTGTCTGCAGAGTACACTGATGCGGGTTACCGGTGTAGATCCCAGAAACTGTCATGAAGGTGCCCCAACACGTTTTCTTACTTAGTCATTCGTGCGCATTTATTCATTCATTACCTTACTGAATACTTCCGCTCTGTGCTATAGGCATTGTTGTGGGCCATGAATCAGACAGACCAAGGGCCTTCCCTGTATGGTGTAGTCTAGTGAGAAGGACGGACAGTAACCAGTCCACTTCAAAGGGCAGTGAACACCCTGAAAGAGGGGAGAGGGATCTTGCAGCCAGAAGCTTTGATCTTCCTTCCTCTGCCCTTGCTTATCTCCTTGAGGGAGGAGGGGAGCAACTTTAGGGATCATAAAGCGGTACCACTTTTATTCTGTGTAATTTCCACAAGTATTACAAAGCAGGGGAGCTAGGTGCGCGCCCTGTTAGGCATTCAGGGCACACAAGGGTGACCTCTGACTTCTCAGAGCACAAAGAGCGGGGTTAAGGCATCGAAGCCCAAAGTCGGAAGAGCTGAGTGGGCACAGACGGGGCGCTGTGAGAGAGAGGGAGAGGCCACCCTGAGCTAAGAGGAAGCTGTCTGGATGACTATTCGAATAAAGGGATTTGGGGTAAACAAGGGATAAGAGGGTTACTTACATGGACCACTTAAAAGAAGGTGTTAAGTGAGAGCCGGAGCCTTTCAGTGTGTGTATCTGTAGCTCTCCACACCACCATTCTGATCCGTTCCAGTCTGTTCCCTACACAGCAACCGGGGTGGTAGAGCTGGGGTCCCACCGCAGGTCTGTCTGACTCCGGAGGGACACCCCACACCACCTTTACGGCCAGACGGCGTGCTCACGACAAACTACCGGGCAGAGAAGAGGCACTTAGGGGGCGGCCGGGGCCCCTCGGCTGCCCTGGCTCGTCCGCGTCAGCTCCCCACGACCCTGTGCCAGGAGAGCCAGACCTTTCTGCTGCAGACTACCTTCTGCCTCCCCCAGAGCCCCGGGCTGCTGGCAGGCTGGCTCTCCTGTGATACGGAGGAGCTAGCTGGTCTCCACGGTTACAGTAACCCACTGGCACGGGGGGAGCCGAATGAAGCGCCAGGCTGGCAGTGTGAGCTCCCCCAGCCCGTGGCACCGTGTGGCACCGGTAAATTGGCTGTCTCTTGGGCCTCTTCGGAGAGGAAGGAGTTAAGGAGCTGACAGGGACGGGAAGAGTGGGCACACCTTCCTCCTCTTCTGGGCTGCTCCGAGGGCAGAGGCGTGGCTGCCTTCTCATTCACCCACTTCTCCTGGCAGGAGTGGTTTTATGTTAGGAAGGAGGGTCCTTTTTGTCTGACAGCCTGGCCATGGTAGGAATTTAACTTTTCCTCGTTCTAGAAGGAATACTAGCTTTGCCGCACTTGTAATCAAGTTCTTAGAGATTAGAGCTCTTCTCAGAGCTCAGAGAACCCCCGTAGATGGGAAACAAAAGTTCCTACCTGAAAGTGAAGAGAGATCACAGAAAACATGGCGGACACCTTGCTGCTCACCAGGCTCCGCGGTCAACACTGGTGTGGACTTTCTCATTTCCTCCTCACACTAATCCTGTGAAGTGGCAGCAGCTAGAGTCCTCATGTCTAGAGATCTGGTGGCTCCGAGTGTTCTCGCTGGTGGTGGTCTGAGCTGGTAAGGAGCAAAGCAGGGCTCCCCGCAGGCCCGGCGCCTCGCGAGCTCTGCCGTGCCGTCCACAGGCACATCGTGAGTCCTGTGGCACATCGTGAGTCTTGTGTGCGGTCCCCGTCCTCTCAGTCTTCTTGGAGGCAGAAGCCAGATCCCTCTAGACTTCGTAAACGGGCTCCAGCGGTGGGCGCTCATTGAAGGTGTGCGGAACAGGCAACAGTAATTGGAGACTGAGACAGAGACCAGCCCCAGGCGAGCGGGTGCCCAGGGATGAAGTGATATGGGAACTTCTCAAGCTCTGGTTGCCCCGTAGAATCCACCGTGTTTGAAGAGGAGCCCATCGTTTCAAGTGACTCAGAAGACAGGAGATTTGAGGTTTGCTCCTGGCACGCTGGCTTCTGTGCATGAAGGGGTGTGAGCTGGAGGGTGGCTCAGTTCGGCTCTCACTGTGGTCAGTTTTCGCCCGCCAGACTTCCAGCAGGCGCTGGCTCTGCCATGCCTGCTGGGAGGCGCATGGACTCCCTGCGCGGCCTGGGCTGCAGTGCCCATCTCCCACCCTCGGGGTGAGACTTGCAGCTCAGACAGCCGGATGACAGCCAGCCACCTTCCTTTCGGCTTCGCCTTGGTCACAGGCTCTGCTGGCCTCCTCTGTTGGGGAGGCATCTACCCTGGCTCGGAGAAGGGAGCGGTTTCATACAAACCCACCTCCCCTCTGCAGTGGAGTGTTAGGGGATTGCAGGGGTTCCTCAGGCGGAGGGTCACAGTTCACGGTGGGGGTGCGTCCAGGCCCTCCACCCATCAGTGCTTGCCAGCCTTCCCAGAGCTCTCCCACCCAGCATGCTCTGCTGGCTTATTGACTCTGGGCAGTTGAGAGGGACAGTTGCTCGGGATGAAAGGGTGCAGAGAAGGCGCCTGGGTGCCGTGAAGGTGCCGTGTAGCTCCGTCCTCCCCTGTCTCTCCTGCGCGCCTCTGAGGTCGGTGCTCGGTACCTCCTCAGTTTACAGAACTTTCACTGCCTCCCAGAAATGCAGTCAAGGAAACGATCCCAGTGTCACATCGCAGAACCCTGGAGGCTAGAAAATGAAGCCATTTGACCCCACTCTGGCATCTGAGTGGAGGGGTAGGCCTGACACCCCAGGGTCCAGAATAAAGCCTGATCTCTTCCACTGAGTTGAGTGCCCACTTTGAAGGAGTGAGAAGAGCGGGTGCTGTGAAACAGTCACCGGCCCCCAAACTGGCCTTAACCAGACATTGGCGCTCCTGCTGTCCCAAGCACCTTTCCTGAATCTTCACATCCTTCCCTCCTCCTAGTCTGTGAACAAAGAGCCAGAGACTTCTGCTTCTTTGGGGGAAAAATAAGAGCAGATTAGTCTTCAGGAAGGGTTGCGGGGAAGCTGGTAAATGCAGCCATGAGGAACAGCAGAGTGCTGGAGTGGGCACGAAGGCACTGGGCCCCAGGCCCAGCTCTGCACTGGCAGGCTGGCCTTGGGCAAGCCTCTTAACTTCTGTGCTTAAATTTCTCATATGTGAAATGAACGTGCTAGGGTTATGGCGTGGAGAACACAGGATGTGCGTGCCAGCGGACGGCAGTACCAGGGATTTCGAATCTGTTGACCAGGGCTATACAGAAGGTGAACACGGAGTATTGCCGTCTCCCATGTGTCTGTGCCAGGTGCTGTGAGGGCACCAGGAGCTCTGCCCTTCCCTGGAGGAGTTTATGGCCTCCTGGCATGAGCGCTTTAGAAAGAGTTGCCTAATGGGAAAGATGCTAGCCTGGAGGAGTGGAATGAATGTGAAGTAGATCTGGCAGCCAGAGGAAAAGTCAGTACCAGAACCCAGAACACGGCGAGGAGGGCTCGGCAGGCACCTGGACCGCTGGGGCTTGGCCAGAGGAAGGTGTGAGGAATGGCTGCCCCTGCTGCGCCCAGGCCTGGGGGAGGGGGTCACTGGGGGAGCCTGGAGACGGTCTCCCAGAATCGGGGCTGGAAGGAATTAGAGAAACGTTGGGTTTGTACCCAACCTTTGGGCAAAATTTAGGATTAAACATCTCATTGTGTATCAGTGACGAACGTTCTTCATCTAGAATCCATAGACCTAAGGGGCTTCCTAGGGTTCCTGAATCTCCTGATACTATGTCCATATCACTCCATACAAGTGGAGTGTGCATTTTTCTAAGGTTGAATGCTGCATTCTGTGAAGTAGGAGGTCCATCTGCCACTGTTTGGTCCTGCTCCCCACAGCCCCCACCCTTGGTCCTGGTGTCGGGTTTTCCGCCACTCTCTGGGGCAGCCTGTCTGATTCACACGGAGGCCCCCCCTCCGCTCGCAGATGTGAGCCCTTACCCAGGTCCCACCTGCTGCAGGTGCAGTAATGGCTTTATGACAGCCTGGGCTGGAGTAAGTCTCCGCCTCACCCTCTCCCAGCTGTTACCCAGCAGAGCACCTTGGGGAGGGTGGGGCAGCCCACTTCCGGGGAGGGGGAGGGAGGAGGAAGTGGCTCTAAACCCGCCTCTTTCTCTCTCTCTCTCCCTCCCTTCCCGTTCCCCTTGGGCCCCTTTCCTCCCACCTGGCTCCTGGGTAGTGTCCGAGGACTGCGTGGGCTTCCTGGCCACCAGGCCCTGGCCTGCACGAAGCCACGGGGCTCTGTCCCCGTCCCTCTCCTTGCCAAGCCCAGGCTCTCTCTGCTAGTGGTGGTTTCGGTTGCGACACAGTCCGGGTTCCCAGAGCGGCTCTGGGCCTGGCTGCTGCGCTCTTTTTCATTGAGGAGGTGGTGGAAGGTGTCGCCTGCTTCAGCTGAGTAAGGGTGGCTGGCAGCGCCAGCAGCCCCCGCCCTGGGCCTGGCTCTTCCCAGCCTCTGTACTTTGCCCTCGCTGCCTGACAGGTTCTGCTCTGGGCTCTGCTGAATGGAAGTCGCTGGTAGTCCTTGTCCCTTTCTCCAGCCGGGTATGTTGCCCCCTGTTTTTGTTCTGTTTTTTTTTGCTGTGGAATTGCCCCCTCCTCTTTCATCCCTCCCACCCCACACCCAGGATCTTTGAGGAGTTGCTAAATGGAGCTGGGCACTGACTAGCAACAAGGCACCTTCCTGGGAAGAGGCGCGGGCTAAGGAGCGGAGAGGGCGAGCCCCAGAGAAGAGTCAACCCTCAGGTGGAGTCAGCAGGCCTGGCCAGAGTGAAAGGAGCGGACGAGACCAGCCGAGGTCCCTGGCGGGCGCACGACTGCCATAGCCAGGGGAGACGGAGCAGGGGCGGCCCCCGGGGCCAGTGCCCAAGGGACGGACTTAGGGCCCAGGCGCACTCTGCCTCTGGCCCAGCTTGGCCCCTTCCCGGCCCGGGGGAAGTCTCGGGACACCCGAGGCCAGCCCTGAGTGCAAGGCCCCAGAGCGTGAGGTTTTCTCGGGAGGAACTGCTGGTCAGAGCCTCCAGCGTTAGGGAAGGGGCCCTGCCTACCTGAGTCGGCGCCGGGCCGCTCAGGGTGGAGGCTGTCTTCCGGGCGAGCCTGGCAACACGCCTAGGCCGGGTTCTGAGGTCCCAGGTTGAAGGGCCCACTGGATAGAAGACTTTTTTCTTCATCTTCATGCCCTGAATTCTGCCCTCTTCTCAAACGAGGGCCCCAAAGCTGCTCAGGCCCAGCTTCTCAGTCAGGCCTGCTAAGTAACTTGGCGTGTGTTGCTGTTTGGTTCCAAATCCTACCTCCCAGCGTGACCCCTCATTCTTTCTGAAAGCTGCCTGAGGGCCATGATGCCTACTTTCGGCGGACTTCTGAGACCTTGGGGGCCTGCCCATTCTGTGGTGTCGGCCAGAGCTTGGAGGATGTCATGTTCTGCGTCTGTGCGCAAGGAGGATGGAGGTGGGGGGCAGAGCGTGGTTCTGGCCAGATCTTGTTTAGTTGGCCCAGAAGGACAGCCAGTCATCAGCCTCCCACCTTGTTGGTGAGATCTGTGTCCAGGTTACATGGGCCTAGTCAGAGCCGTGGTAGAAACGTTGGGTTTGTACCCAACCTTTGGGCAAAATTTAGGATTAAACATCTCATTGTGTATCAGTGACGAACGTTCTTCATCTAGAATCCATAGACCTAAGGGGCTTCCTAGGGTTCCTGAATCTCCTGATACTATGTCCATATCACTCCATACAAGTGGAGTGTGCATTTTTCTAAGGTTGAATGCTGCATTCTGTGAAGTAGGAGGTCCATCTGCCACTGTTTGGTCCTGCTCCCCACAGCCCCCACCCTTGGTCCTGGTGTCGGGTTTTCCGCCACTCTCTGGGGCAGCCTGTCTGATTCACACGGAGGCCCCCCCTCCGCTCGCAGATGTGAGCCCTTACCCAGGTCCCACCTGCTGCAGGTGCAGTAATGGCTTTATGACAGCCTGGGCTGGAGTAAGTCTCCGCCTCACCCTCTCCCAGCTGTTACCCAGCAGAGCACCTTGGGGAGGGTGGGGCAGCCCACTTCCGGGGAGGGGGAGGGAGGAGGAAGTGGCTCTAAACCCGCCTCTTTCTCTCTCTCTCTCCCTCCCTTCCCGTTCCCCTTGGGCCCCTTTCCTCCCACCTGGCTCCTGGGTAGTGTCCGAGGACTGCGTGGGCTTCCTGGCCACCAGGCCCTGGCCTGCACGAAGCCACGGGGCTCTGTCCCCGTCCCTCTCCTTGCCAAGCCCAGGCTCTCTCTGCTAGTGGTGGTTTCGGTTGCGACACAGTCCGGGTTCCCAGAGCGGCTCTGGGCCTGGCTGCTGCGCTCTTTTTCATTGAGGAGGTGGTGGAAGGTGTCGCCTGCTTCAGCTGAGTAAGGGTGGCTGGCCGCGCCAGCAGCCCCCGCCCTGGGCCTGGCTCTTCCCAGCCTCTGTACTTTGCCCTCGCTGCCTGACAGGTTCTGCTCTGGGCTCTGCTGAATGGAAGTCGCTGGTAGTCCTTGTCCCTTTCTCCAGCCGGGTATGTTGCCCCCTGTTTTTGTTCTGTTTTTTTTTGCTGTGGAATTGCCCCCTCCTCTTTCATCCCTCCCACCCCACACCCAGGATCTTTGAGGAGTTGCTAAATGGAGCTGGGCACTGACTAGCAACAAGGCACCTTCCTGGGAAGAGGCGCGGGCTAAGGAGCGGAGAGGGCGAGCCCCAGAGAAGAGTCAACCCTCAGGTGGAGTCAGCAGGCCTGGCCAGAGTGAAAGGAGCGGACGAGACCGGCCGAGGTCCCTGGCGGGCGCACGACTGCCATAGCCAGGGGAGACGGAGCAGGGGCGGCCCCCGGGGCCAGTGCCCAAGGGACGGACTTAGGGCCCAGGCGCACTCTGCCTCTGGCCCAGCTTGGCCCCTTCCCGGCCCGGGGGAAGTCTCGGGACACCCGAGGCCAGCCCTGAGTGCAAGGCCCCAGAGCGTGAGGTTTTCTCGGGAGGAACTGCTGGTCAGAGCCTCCAGCGTTAGGGAAGGGGCCCTGCCTACCTGAGTCGGCGCCGGGCCGCTCAGGGTGGAGGCTGTCTTCCGGGCGAGCCTGGCAACACGCCTAGGCCGGGTTCTGAGGTCCCAGGTTGAAGGGCCCACTGGATAGAAGACTTTTTTCTTCATCTTCATGCCCTGAATTCTGCCCTCTTCTCAAACGAGGGCCCCAAAGCTGCTCAGGCCCAGCTTCTCAGTCAGGCCTGCTAAGTAACTTGGCGTGTGTTGCTGTTTGGTTCCAAATCCTACCTCCCAGCGTGACCCCTCATTCTTTCTGAAAGCTGCCTGAGGGCCATGATGCCTACTTTCGGCGGACTTCTGAGACCTTGGGGGCCTGCCCATTCTGTGGTGTCGGCCAGAGCTTGGAGGATGTCATGTTCTGCGTCTGTGCGCAAGGAGGATGGAGGTGGGGGGCAGAGCGTGGTTCTGGCCAGATCTTGTTTAGTTGGCCCAGAAGGACAGCCAGTCATCAGCCTCCCACCTTGTTGGTGAGATCTGTGTCCAGGTTACATGGGCCTAGTCAGAGCCGTGGGGAAGGGGCCCTGTCTGCATGGTCGCACCTGAGCCCTGCCTCTGCTTCAGCCTTCAAAGAAGCCACCGGACGCAGGGCCCTGGTCCAAGGAACACGTCCTACTGAGGACTTTTCTTCCTCCCTGCACCCTCTCCTCACTCTGTCCCTCATCCCTGCCATGGGAACTGTGTCTGAACATGGAAGAGGCAGAGGGGTGAGAGAAGGACTGTGTCCTTGGCATCCTGAGAGTTGGGTGGTTTTGTCAGAAAGGGGAACATGTGGCTTGTAGAGCAGGGGAATCGAACACGCCCCAGCGTTTTCTGCTTGTTTGGGACCCAGACAGGCGGAACCTTCTCGTTGAGTGTCCTGGAGACCTCGCTTGGAACTAACCCTTTGCAGCTGCCCTGGCGAGTCCCCTCCTGTGAAGGCAAAGTGGCTGATGCCCAGCTGGAACCTCTCCCCAGCGGGGACCTCTCCCCAGCTGAGACCTCTCCCCAGCGGGGGACCCTACATCTCTTGGCCTCCATCTGAGCTGCAGCTGGATCAGGAGGACTTGACTTAGATGTGAAAGTCTTGTTGACCATGAGACTTCTGGCTCTGCAGACAGGCTGTGTAGCATTTGAAGTGAAGTGAAAATCACTCAGTCGTGTCTGACTCTCTGCGACCCCATGGACCGTAGCCTTCCAGGCTCCTCTGTCCATGGAATTCTCCAGGCCAGAATACTGGCGTGGGTCACCCAGCCGTTCCTTTCTCCAGGGGATCTTCCCAACCCAGGAATTGAACCCACATCTCTCTCATTTCAGGCAGATTCTTTACCATCTGAGCCACCAGGGGAACCAAAAATAATAGTAATCGTGGTGGTTCTTTATTAAGCATTGGCTAAGGCATTTTACCTGTTCTTTGGAAGGACTGATGCTAAAGCTGAAAATCCGGTACTTTGGCCACCTCATGCAAAGAGTTGACTCATTGGAAAAGACTCTGATGCTGGGAGGGATTGGGGGCAGGAGGAAAAGGGGACAACAGAGGATGAGATGGCTGGATGGCATCACTGACTCGATGGACGCGAGTCTGGGTGAACTCCGGGAGTTGGTGATGGACAGGGAGGCCTGGTGTGCTGTGGTTCATGGGGTCGCAAAGAGTTGGACACGAGTGAGCGACTGAACTGAACTGAAGGCATTTTACATGTTTTCTGTCACTTAATGAATGTGAAATAGGACTGTTTTATCACCAGTTTACAGATAGGAAAATAATGCTCGTAAATCGGGGGAGCCTGACCTAGACCCTTGGCCTGTGGAACGGAGCTCCTTGGCACCCACTAGACCATCTACTGGGACCCGCACGTGGGAGCATGTCGGTCATCTTTTAGGATTTCTTCCTGCTTTGTAGTAATGTCATCTCCTTCTTAAGGACGTTGTTGATAGTAAAATTAACATGTGTTGAGTAAGAGGCAGATTTGGGACCTGGACCCTGGTAGCCTGTCTCTCCTCCTGTACTCTTAGTCACGCCTCTCTGTCCCAGTGTGGAGCGCCTTTGTTGCCGTTCCGTGAAGATAGTGTGCCGCTGAGCCTGGGAGTGAGGAGTGGGGAGAGGGTGCTGGCCAGCTGTGCCGCACAGAGCAGCCCCAGGGCTGAGAAACATGGAGGCAGAGGGGCCGAGCTCAGGATGGGCAGTCGGACACACAGATTAGCTTCAGGCAGCGAAGGACCCAGACCCTCAGGTCGACACTAAATTCTCATTCCAAACTCTGAGGACTTGGTGACTGCCAGACTCCGGCTGCCTTTGGCTCATATCCTCAGAAAAGAGGGGCGTGACCAGAAACTTAGGAGGTGAATTGGAGGTTGCCAAGGAAACTTTTCCACCCATCTTCCTCTCTCGGAAGTGGGGGCAGAGGGAGGGTTTTCCTTGTTCGTGGCCCCTTAGGGCTGAAAAGCAGCTGGTTGGGGAAGCGTGCTCCTTGCCGAGGAACCCTGGACAGTTCCTTGGGTGGTAACAAGTCATTTCTTTGTGGTTTTTGAGGGTTTCACTGAGAGCCAGAAAGGACTGTGAGAGAAAGAACTTTGAGGCACACTTCTTTGGGCCCACTGCTTGCTTCCAGGCTGTATCCTTGAAGCTTCCAGGATGGCTCTGGACAGCTCTGGCTGCCCTTGACCCGCGTGGTGCTGGAGTGGTGGCATCGGGTTCTCTGCAGAGGCAGATCAGGGCTCTTGACCAGCGTTAGACCAGACTCTTAACAGTTTGAGATGTAACTCACATCCCATACAGTTCACCCTTTAAAGTGTACGCTTAAGGGGATTTTAGTAAATTCATGGAGCTGTGTATCCATCACCACAGTCAGCATTTCATTAGAATTTTTTCATTACTGCAGAAAGAAACCTCAGCCCATAGCTGTTGTCCCTAAGGCCCCTCCCCTTAAGGGAGTCCCCTCAGCCCTAGACTCATCTCTTTTTTCTGTCCTTCTGGATTTGCCTACTCCAGAGTAGGCATTTCATATAAAGGGAATTGCACAGCCTGCAGCCCTTCGTGGCCAGCCTTGTTCACTCAGCATAATATTTTCAAGGTTCATCCCTGGTGTAGCATATGTTGGTGCTCCTTTTTCTTTCTTTAATTGCCCATGAATATTCCACTGTGTGGATATTTCACAGTTTGTATGTCCATTTGTCAGTTGATGGGCGTTTGCGTTGTTTCCACTGTTTGGCGATTGTGAATGTGGGATACTATGAACATCCATGGGTGTACAAGTTGTTCTTGGGTGTGTAGCTAGGAGTAGGTCACTTGGAACTCTACATTTAGCCCTCTGAGGACCTACAGGTCTTCATACAGATGGACATTTTCCTCCGGACCATGCCTTTTTCGTGTTACGTATATATGCCTGTTGGTGCCAGTTGTTGTCATTTCTGCTTCCTGACAGCCTTATTTGAGCTAGGGGATATCTAAGGAGGGCCTTGCTCAGATCATCATTGCATGTTTTCATTGCACAAGTGTTCATTGAGCATCTACCGTAATCCAGTCTACCTAGGTGCTGGGTTGCATCAGTGAATAAATGATACATGCCCACCCTCATGAGCTTCCATTCTTACGAGATAGACAACAAATCAACATAAAGTCATACGCAGTAAAGACAAATGTAAAGCCCTGGGTGCTGAGTGCTTTGCAGTAATTTTGACCATATTGCCCCTGCAGGTGTTCAGTTTTGGCCCTCCCTGAGCAAGGCCCTCCCTGAGCAGGCCACAGGGAGGGCAGTGGGCAGCGCTCCCCTACACGAGGAGGAGGAGCTGTTGGGCCGCTCACGGGGGCGCATTCCAGAGCGTGGCACCGGGGATGGGGACCCTGGACCCCAGGCTGTGCTCTTTTGGAGTGGAGCGGGGCTCGCTTTCCCTCTCCTCTTACTCCCCTGCCTTATGACTTGCTCTCTGCATGCCTCCCAGCCTCCCTGCCCCACTACTCCAGCCTCTTTCAAGTTTTTGCAGAGAGCTAAGGGCCAGGGCATGGGGAGCTGAAGGGTGGCACCCTTCAAGGTGTGCATGTTTCTACCCGGCAGCCCCCCTTGGGACACCTTGACAAGCCCAGCAGTAAGTCCAACATGCTGCGGGGCCGCAACTCAGCCACCTCTGCTGACGAGCAGCCCCATATCGGCAACTACCGGCTCCTCAAGACCATCGGCAAGGGTAACTTCGCCAAGGTGAAGCTGGCTCGGCATATCCTGACTGGGAAAGAGGTGAGGCTGGACCTGGGGACACGGCAGCATCTCCCACTGTTGATATCTCAGCAGTAGTGGTAGGGCTACTTCCCAAGGCAGCCTTCTGTTTATCGGGCAGAAATGAGATCTGAAAAGAGAGGGACGCTCAGAGGGATAGGGTCAGAAGAAGGCGGAAATATGAAGGGAGAAGCAGATTTGAATCCTGATCTTAGCGTCGTCAAAGAGATAATCTTGGGCTTTTTTGTCTCTTGTGCAGGTAGCTGTAAAGATCATTGACAAGACTCAGCTGAATTCCTCCAGCCTCCAGAAAGTAAGCTCACAGTACATCCTGTCCCTTTCTAAACCTTTGTCAGGAGTCGTTCATCTGCTGATCCTGTTTGGACCTCCTCCTGAACCCCTGGGCTTCCCAGGTGGCACAGTATAGGAAATTTGGATTCAGTCTCTGGGTCGGGAAGATCCCCTGGAGGAGGAAATGGCAACCCACTCCAGTATTCTTGCCTGGGAAATTTCATGATAGAGGAGCCTGGCAGGCTATGGTCTGTGGGATCCCAGAGTCAGACGTTATTGAGCACACACAGACACATGAACCCCTGGTTCAGATTCTCCGGTTATTTTGTTGTCCCCACTATCCCTCTCCATGGCTCTGCTATCTTCAGGGTTTTGTTGGATCCTCTGTGCTGACTTCTGCTTGGGCTTCCTGGCCTCAGACACTGGCTCAATAGAAGTCTTTCTGCCCTTTCCCAGCCCCTCGGCCTACCTGTCTGACCTACTTCCTGCATCTTGTTATTTTCTGGCTTGTGACCAGCCCGTATACAGCTATTACTCGAAACATAAGCAATTGCTTTAACATCTGGAATGATCCAGGGGAGTGGCTCTAAGAAGTACAGGGATAAGAGGAGGCAGAGAACCTGCCCCTGGATTCTGGGCCAGCTCCATTTCAGAGAATGGGGATGGAGGGCTGGGGTTTTTAGAAACTGAACTCCAGTTTCAAGCCTCTGATAATACGTGCAGATTAAGGACAGGTACTCCCAGTTTTCCTTCTCACTTTTAGGCTCCTCCTGACTAACAGTTGGCAAAGTGATTTGCATGTAGTCTTTGCAAGGTGAGACTTTTGCTTCCCTTGACTTACAGTGGAAACTGAAGTCTTTCTAGCTGGTCAAGGAACCCTCCAGGTGGTACCACATATGTAGGAGAAAGGAAAGAAGGCTTTCATTTGCAGAGGAGAGACAACTTACCAGTGACTGTTGGTGTAGAGCTGGAAACAGCCCTCTCCCCCTGCCCTGGGCTCAGGCAGTTTAGGGGAAGGAAGAAATCTCCCATTGGGCTCTCAGAAAGCGGCCCCTTTTCAGGTCAGTCAGATTTGCTCATTCTCCAGATGACCCTGGCTCAGATTTTCTGACCTTGATTAACCCAGATCTATTGATCTCATGGCAGATTGCGCTTTCCTTTTCAGCAGCACTTGGGTTAGGAGAGGGAATAACCTCATGCTAACAGAACCAACTACAGCGAGATTGGGAAGCTTGGGGCTCGGGGTTGGGAGTTGTTACTGAGAGAGTCACTCACAGAATTAGTGTGGGTTGAGGCGCCATGGCACACTGGCGGTCAAAACCAAGGTGGTTCCTATTTCTTTTGTTAGCCCTGGGGTCCCCTCACGGCTCTTTGAGTCAGAGGAAGTGTGGCTGTCAGCACCAGGGCTCCCCTGCCTGGAGCTTTCCGGAAGGGAGGGAAAGAGGGCCACTCTTGGCACGTTGGCTCGGCCCCCACGGAGCAGAAGCTGGCCCGGTGTGGGCCGTCCGGTCAGTGGAGCATCTCGGGCTGCCGGCGCCGGCTCAGCCGTCCTGCCTCCCACCTGTCTCTTCTCCCTGCCTCTTCCTGACTGGCTGGAAGACATCAGCACCAGACGGGTGTCCCTTCTCACCCACCCCATGGCCCAGGCCAGACTGACTCTGGCCAAATCACTCTTTAAATGTGATCCCAGCAGCAGTCCCTAAACGACACACCTTGAAGAAGCTGGCCTCTTCAGGGCTCTAACCAAGCTCAGAAAAGCCCGCGCTCTCCTGGGAGGGCACTCTGCAGGCCCAGCGAGCTGCCCTCGGGAGGAGCCTTGGCAGCTGCCTTCAGGCCCCATTTCAGAGTTGCTCCCCACTCCTGCCACTGAGGTGGGGTCCAGGACTTCTTGCCCCTTCATCCACTATATCTCCTGGGCCGGGGAAGACAGCAAGGGAAAACCTGGGCTCTAACAGGAAAGGGGAGTGAAGGTCAGAATCAGGTTTTCAGGAGTTGGAAAACCTGTCTCCCATTTCGTTTCCAGCTCAGGAAAGCTCTGGGACTTCATTAAAGGGGGAAAAAAAGATAGGTTCACTTTCTCCCCATAAAATATAGCCTAAATTAGGTCTCCATACCTCCCCTCAAAAAACAAAAACAAAACACAAGACAGCTAGTTCTGCTCCTGGTGCAAGTGGGAAGGCCTAGAAGTTACCAAAACCCCACCCCCAATTTTCTGGCCCCCGCAGGGGGGATGGGGTTCATTTCTGTCATTTTTCTTTATGGAAATGTATGGTTTGGAGTCCCTGATTTTGTTTCACAAAGAGAGCGTGAGTGTGTGTAGGTGGATTTGATTAAAATTGGCATCAGCTATATATAGGAGTGGCTTCTTCTGTCACCACCCTGAGGCCCAGGAGAGAAAGGCGCACCCACGAGTGCCGAGCCCTCTGACTTCTGTAAGTCAGGAGACAGTAGAGTCCCCCTTCAGAGCCCCCTGTTCCTTCACACAGACCACGCTGGAGTCTGCTTTGTCTGAGAACTGCAGAAGCAGCTCAGGTTCTAAATACTCATGCCCATGGGCTCACGCTCCCTCCTTCGGAGGCACCCAGCCAAAACCGTCTGCTGCTGGGGGCTGGATCTGAGGAGACAGCGCCTCAGGGCGCAGCTGGCTCGTCCAGATGCTGCCCCTGAGGGTGCAGGTCGGGAGAGCCCCGCTGGCCTCGCACTGACCCCGCTTGCTCTCCTCCCCCCTCGGGTCCTTCTCCACCCCTGGGAATGGACGTGGAAGAGGTGGACTGCCAAACTGTTTCTTCACCCTGTCTCTTTGCCCTTTCGGAAAAAAGCATCCTAGCGATGGATCTGTTTGGAGGGGACCTGAGGGGAGCACGCTGAGCAGGCATGACCCGTGCTGCTATTTTATTTTCCAGCTGTTCCGTGAAGTAAGAATAATGAAGGTTCTGAACCATCCCAACATAGGTGAGGACTGTTGTTGTTCCTCTCCTTCCCCCACCGCGCGACTCCTGTTCCCACAGGCAGTCCTCCTCCGTAGTCCTCCTCCCGGAGGCGTGGTGCCAGCCGGAGCCTGGAGTCTTCCAGGACGCCTCTGGGGAGGCCCCGCTCAGTCCGGCTCTGCCCCTGGCGCTCAGGGCTGCCCTTAGCGGTGGGGCTGCCACGCAGGGAGCGTGTCCTCAGGAGAGCAGGGATGGGAGGGAGGAAACGCTTGTTGTGAGGACGCCCCTGTGCATGTCGGGGCTTGGCCTGCGGCCCCCGCTGCTGCTCTGACTCAGAGCCCGGCCCTGGCCCTTGCAGTTAAGTTGTTCGAAGTGATCGAGACTGAGAAGACGCTCTACCTGGTCATGGAGTACGCCAGCGGAGGTAGGTGTGGGGCTGCCTCTGGCTCCTGTGTCCCTGCCTCCCAGCTCCAGCCAGCTCTGATGGAGGCCCCACTCCTGTCACTTGCAGGAGAGGTGTTTGATTACCTGGTGGCTCATGGCAGGATGAAAGAGAAAGAGGCTCGAGCCAAATTCCGCCAGGTGGGTGTGACTCCCTCCCTGGGCTATGGGCCCAACCTCTGCTCTAGGGGGTTGGCGGGCAGGGAGTAGCTGCCCGTCTTCTAGCAGCCTTGGAGCGTCCTTTGGGCTCTGCTCGTCAGTGTGGCAGGTTGGAAGTCGGTCACAGGGTGGCAGCCCCACCAGCCCGTGTGGCCGCCTCCGGACTGACCCCTCTTCCTTCCTTTCAGATAGTGTCTGCTGTGCAGTACTGCCACCAGAAGCTTATTGTGCATAGAGACCTAAAGGTAAGGCACACTCTCGTCGCCCATGTCTGAGTCGGGGCGGGGTCGTTCACCTCTGGGAACAGTGGCAGAACCGCGACACCCTGATGTGCAGGGAAGCTCTAGCCTGTAATTTTTTTGGAGATGATGAGGAAGCCCCTAGGGCTGCTTCTGACACAGGCCTGTGTGACTGGACTTAGGCTCCCACTCCGGCCAGCGAGCAGAGAGCCTCTGCCATTCCACCTCTTCGGTGCTGCCAGGCCTGGCCACCAGCCGAGGAAACAGGGTTGACTGTCCCACAGCTGCATCACAGCTGCTTTGCAGATGTGAGCACTCCCATCTCTGTCCCTCAGATGTTAGTGTGTGACAGACTACCTCTGGGTCTTCCTGGCCCGAGTCCTCGCAGGTGACCATGATTAACCCAGGCCTGACAGGGACACTTTCCACAGCTCACAGCCCTCAGCCTTCAGATCCCAGCCCTCAGACAGCTGCCTGTGTGAGGAGCGGGCTTTGCCAGCCTCCTCCAACCCAGCCCAGTGTCTTCACACATATTGGAGGCTGCCCTGGAGTTGGTGGGAACAGTACTAAGATTGAAGATGACTTCCTGTTTTGTTTTGTTTTTCCGTTCCCCTCAGCTCTTTGCTGTCTGGTGCCCTGACATTTTCCTTCTTACCTCCCAGGCAGAAAACCTGCTCTTGGATGCTGATATGAACATCAAGATCGCAGACTTTGGCTTCAGCAATGAATTCACCTTTGGGAACAAGCTAGATACCTTCTGTGGCAGTCCTCCTTATGCTGCCCCAGAGCTCTTCCAGGGCAAAAAGTACGATGGACCCGAGGTGGATGTATGGAGCCTGGGAGTTATCCTGTACACACTGGTCAGCGGATCCCTGCCTTTTGATGGACAGAACCTCAAGGTGGAGTAAAGTGCAGGCTTAGATCATTTGAATTCTCATTTCTTCTCTTGGCCTCTGGTCTTGTCCCCGACCTCTCACCTTCACTGCTTTTCTACATTTTTCCTGAGCCAGAGCTTCAGAGGGCTTACAAAAGGTAGCAGCTATTAAAAGGTATTATATACCCAGCACCATAATCTCAGTTCTTCTCTTGAGAGCTGGGATAAATTGTATGTTTGTTCACCTCTCCAAGGCACTCAGGATTGCAAGCCTAGGGCTCCTCAAGCCCGAGGGCGTGGGGTGTCTGACAGCACCGCCTCTCTAGTGAGGGGCCTTGTCCCAGGCCCTCTGCCTCCTATCATATTTCGTTTCTATCTGCCTGGACAGTCAGACTGTTAGGAGCCTGGATGTTAGGTTTCTTAAACCCTTGTCCTTGGGTGATTTAAATTTCCCTCCTACAGGAGCTGCGGGAGCGGGTACTGAGGGGGAAATACCGTATTCCGTTCTACATGTCCACAGACTGTGAAAACCTGCTCAAGAAATTTCTCATTCTCAATCCCAGCAAGAGAGGCACTTTAGAGGTGAGCAGCCTGAGACCATCCGCCCAGGTCCTGGCTCCCAAGGAAACCTCCAGGCTGAGTTCTCCCTCTCTGCCCTTCTCCTTCCCTCTGCTCCCCAGCAAATCATGAAAGATCGGTGGATGAATGTGGGTCATGAAGATGATGAATTAAAGCCTTATGTGGAGCCACTCCCTGACTACAAGGACCCCCGGCGGACAGGTGAGGCTGTGCTGGGCAGTGAGGTTGAGCCTGCCTGGGACTTAGGACCTGCCTTAATTGTGTGCCCTCTCGTGCAGAGTTGATGGTGTCCATGGGTTACACACGGGAAGAGATCCAGGACTCACTGGTGGGCCAGAGGTACAACGAGGTGATGGCCACCTATCTGCTCCTGGGCTACAAGAGCTCCGAGGTGCGTCCCCCCGCTCCATCCCCGTGTGTGCCTTACTCTGTCAGCAGCAGCCCCTTGCTTCTAGCGGCTGTTGAGGGCAGACATCTCTGAGTAGCTGTGTGGCTGTGCTCTCTACTGACTGATTTTAAGCCCCACCTCTGGGGGGCGCTAAGGCCCCTCTGGCCTTTGCTTTCTCTGATCGCCATCAGTGGTTCAATAGGAAAGCTGATGGGGTCGGGCCTGGGTCTGGGTTACCACACGGTGAGAATATCTGGTTCATTCTGTGTTGGTTAGACGGGGTCTCGGTCCATCTGGGTCAGTTCTTTGTTGCCCCTAGGCGTGTTTCCATATGTTCTGTCTCTCTGTGTCAAGAAGTCTCGGGATTCCTGGGTGCTTTGTGTCTTACAGGAACCGTGAGTCTGTATTGCTTCTGCTCTGTGCTCATGTCTGGGAGTGTGTATCTGGGGGTCTGTACGTCCATCCCTCACGTCTGTCCATCTGGAGGCCTCGTGATTGTTGCTCTGCTTGTCTGGGTCACCATGTCTGCACCTGAACCCATGGGTCTCTGTGGGAGGCAGGTCCTGCTTACCATCTGTGTGTCCCACGTGCACACACGTGTGGCCTCCCTGTCCCCCTGGTGGTGTCAGACTCCTTTTCTTGATTCCTAGCCTGGTCAGGAGGTGTTGGGGGATGTCGCTGAGTCTGAACGCTCATTTTTGCGTGCGCGCGCGCGTGTGTGTGTGTGTCCGTCCTTGTCCCTCTCTGAGGGCGGGGGTCTTTGTGGGGAGGTTGGTGTGTCTTTGGCAGTTTGCGGTCTGCGTTGCTACTTGTTTTTCTCTGTTTATCTAAATGCACTTTGGTCTTGCAGTGGGTATGTCTCACAGGAGCCCAGGTGGATTTGTGTCAGGCAGGAATGTGGCGTGGAGGTGAGATTGTCCACAAGCAGCTCTTCACCCCTCCCTCTGTGTTCTCGCAGCTGGAGGGCGACACCATCACCTTGAAGCCCCGGCCTTCAGCTGATCTGACCAATAGCAGTGCCCCTTCCCCCTCCCACAAGGTACAGCGCAGCGTCTCCGCCAACCCCAAGCAGCGGCGCTTCAGCGACCAGGGTGAGTACTTCCGAGAGTGGCAGGTGTGGGGCTCCCCCCTCTCCGATGGGTTCTGGGGGCTTCTGGTGGCCCAGCCGAGTTTCAGCCCTCACTGGCGTGTCCTTGGGCGGGTCACTGCAGTACATGTCCCTCACCCCGTGAAACGGGGTTGCTGGCCACACGGTAGGAAGCCCGAAGCACACAGTGGGTGTTCGGTGTGCTGCCCTCGCCCTTACGCGTTCCCACCGTCCCTCTGGCCCAGCAGCTGGCCCTGCCATCCCCACTTCCAATTCCTACTCTAAGAAGACTCAGAGCAACAACGCAGAAAACAAGCGGCCTGAGGAGGACCGGGAGTCAGGACGGAAGGCCAGCAGCACAGCCAAAGTGCCTGCCAGCCCCCTGCCTGGCCTGGAGAGGAAGAAGACCACCCCCACGCCCTCCACAGTGAGCCACGCCCCTCTCCCTCCTGGCCAGCCCCACTGTCTTTCCCAGGCCCCCACCCTGCCTTCTTGCTGTGGGGCCTGCCCTCTCAAGGCAGCTCCTTCCTTAACCAGACCTGGCTTCCTTTGGCTGCCTACCTGACCTTCCCTCCTGGGCCACTTGTGCTTACTGTAGAAAACCCTGCCCCCCAGAGTCAAAGCAACATCCTTTCTCCCTGCCACGCCCCCCGCCATTGCTCATGGTAGAAAGGGGAGAAGGGAGCTAGATTTGTGACCACTTTGGTTTTCTGTGATACAGCTCTTTCCCTTCTTCCCCACAGAACAGCGTCCTCTCCACCAGCACAAACCGAAGCAGGAATTCCCCACTCCTGGAGAGGGCCAGCCTTGGCCAGGCCTCCATCCAGAATGGCAAAGACAGGTGAACAGGCCTGGGCCCTGCCTCCCGTGCCTCCCGGAGCCGCTCCCCCAGCGGTGACGTCTGTCAGCAGCACCCTCCCCTCCCGCTCCCTGGAATCCTGTCCTGGCTCTGTCCAGTCCAGCCATCCACACGCCAGCACCTCCCTGCTCTCCCCTCCATCTCCTCCTCCCTGTGCTCCTGTGACTGCTTCTTGCGGGGTACCCAGTGTGATTCCATGACCATCTTAGCCTCCTTCTTGCTTCTTGACCGCAGCCAGGGCATGGCAACTGTGCTGTTCTGGGCATCAGTGCCCCAGGGACCCCGGCTCAGGGCAGAACCCAGAGATGCCCACTTGAAGGGTGTACACGTTGAGGGTGACTCCAGCTGTGCCAGTGACCTGGACCGTCGGTGTTGATCGCCTGGCTCCTTGTCTTCTGAGCTTAATGAAAACTCCCCCTAGCAGCACCCTGCTCTTTCTGGCGACAGCACGTCCTTGCTCTTAGAATTCCTAGGAGACCGGTGCAGCCTGGGGGCAGCGGCCTCCTGTCGGCTTTGCGCCCTGCCCTTCGCTCCACAGCCTTGCCTCCCTGGGCTCTGACTTGCGCCCCATTGCTGCTTCTGGGCCTGACATGCATCCTGCCGAGGCTCCCCTCTGGCCCTTCCCGCCCCGCCCTTGCTTCCTAACCAAGCCTCCTGCCCCCGCCCGCCCCTAACCCAGGCCTCTCCGCTGCTTTTGTCTCCTAGCCTAACCATGCCAGGGTCCCGGGCCTCCACGGCTTCTGCTTCCGCCGCGGTCTCTGCGGCCCGGCCCCGCCAGCACCAGAAATCCATGTCGGCCTCCGTGCACCCCAACAAGGCCACTGGGCTGCCCCCCACGGACAGTAACTGTGAGGTGCCGCGGCCCAGGCAAGTGTGGTGGGGCAGCTGACGCACCGCTGCCCTCAGCCTGCCCCCTCCACCTCCCACAATTTCTTTCCACCTGGGGGTCCTGCTTTGTTCTTGTCATCTTAGCCATAAGAGGCGGCTGTCTGCTGCAGCCGGGAGGTAGAGGGAAGCAAAGTAGCTTACAGCCCTCTTCTCCTCCAGTTCTCCCTCTCAGAACAGACATGCAGGAAGCTGCCCCGAGGCTCCAGAAGGACGCCTTTTTGTTCTGAGCCTTCCTGGACTTCCCTAGGACCCGGGGACAGTCAGCATCACAGGGACTCTCAGCCCTGGAGGGTTGGTCAGCACTGTCCCCTGGAACTTCCAGTTTGTCGCGCTCCCAGGGAGCTGCTCCTCTCCAGCCTGTACTGCTCTCCACACACGAATCCTTCCCTGCCTCCCTCCCTCCCTCCCTCCCTCCCTCCCCGAAACCATCTCCTCCCCCCGCCCCCTCACTGGCGTCCTCAGTGGTCACATCCCTTCCTTCTGTGTCCTCCGTGGTGGCTGCCTCCCTCTGCCCTAGCTTCCCCTTCCCTTTTCCCACCCCAGGGCGCTCCAGCCGCTGGCGGGGCCGCCGCCTTGTGCCCTGATGCATTTCCCCCACCCCCACCTCTTTTCCCACAGCACAGCCCCCCAGCGTGTCCCTGTCGCCTCCCCCTCCGCCCACAACATCAGCAGCAGTGGTGGAGCCCCAGACCGAACTAATTTCCCCCGGGGTGTGTCCAGTCGAAGCACCTTCCACGCTGGACAGCTCCGGCAGGTGCGGGACCAGCAGAATTTGCCCTACGGTGTCACCCCAGCCTCTCCCTCTGGCAACAGCCAGGGCCGGCGGGGGGCCTCGGGGAGCATCTTCAGCAAATTCACCTCCAAGTTTGTACGCAGGTGAGTAGGGGCCTAGGGTAGCAGAGAGGGTGAGGCCAGGCCCTGCACCTGCCTGGGGGAGGGGATGAGAACACCTGGGGTTAGAGCTGGGAGTAGGTCCCTAGGGGGTTAGAAGCAGCCTCAGGAAGCCTAAGAAAGTGAGTCTTGTTGGCACCTGAGGCGCTCAGACTTGTCCATTCCTCTCAGGCCTTCCCAGCTCCTCATACGCACCCCTTGTTCTCTGGCCCAAGCAGATGGCCGATGCCGCCTCCTCTCTAGGAGAGTGTGAACTCAGATGCTAAAATAAAAGCCCCCCTCTTCTCTCCTGGGTTCCCATGGAAACTTATATTTGGTGATGCAGCTGCAAAGTCATGAGGCCTGAGCCGGGCTGGGCCGGCAAGGAGAGTTCCCCCTGGTCTCTTGTCTCCCCCCGTTTGACCTCCTTGCTCCCCACCCAGCTGGTTTTGTCTGTCGCAGCCATATTCGTCTGCTGGGCTGGACGGGGTGGGGTTGGGGTGGGGCAGTGTGCCAGGATGAAGGCCACAATTTAAGTAACTGCTGGGGGCCCAGGCTGGCTCCCACGCAGCCTGCTGCACTCTGACGCTTTCCTGTGTGGGAACCAGGGTGGAGATCCTCTTCATGAGGTTTCTCACTCCTGGCCCCTGATGACCTGTAGAAGCAGCGTTCATCCTTGAAGTGCATCCAGCAGCCGGCCTCGTTGGGTGCTCCCTGTCTCCATCTCCCTGCTTCCTCAGCCATCTTAGTGAAGCTCAGGGTACAGCAAGCAGGAGGCTTGGAGAGAGTGGGTTTGCCTGCCCTCCCTCCTGTACTTTGCTCCACTCGGCTAGCGTAGCCAGGCTGGGCCCCTTTCCACCTCGGCATGCAGCTGTGGGGCTGCAGGGTGGGGCATGAGCAGATGGGGGTGTCTGGGACTCTAGTCTCGCTGAGCGGCTCTTCAGAAAGTGGGGGTGACCCTTGAGCCTGTAAAGCCCACTCCCCACCTGCTTATCCACATACCGTCTTGTTGGTTTTTTTTTTATTTCTTTTTTTATTTTGTCTTTTTTTTGTTTGTTTTTTTAGAAATCTGTCTTTCAGGTTTGCCAGAAGGTAGGCGTTGAGCCCGCTGTGTGTATGTGTGTCTGTGTCCTGCCTCCATCACTAACGCCCCTCTTTGGCTCTTGCGCCCTCCTCCATCTGCTGACCATGTCCGTGTGGCACTCTCCCTGCCATCTTAAAGGGAAGACGATGGCCTCTGACAGGGTGGCCCACGAAGCCACGTTTGCCCGCTGAGGGCAAATGGCTCTGAAAACGATGGGCCCGTCCCCCAGCGAGGGGGACCTTCTCAGGGAATTCTCCCTTTAAGATTGTCTCCTCCCCCTGGCCCCCTACCCCGGGTTTTGGTCACAAATGTGATGGGCCCCTCTTCCAGCCGTTTCCCGTGTCTGTGCATGCGCTCTGAAGAAGCTCCGCCCGGGTCAGAAGTGTGTCTGGGATGGTGGCTCACTCTGGGTCTCCTGGGCCTCCTCTTCGCTGGTGCCCTGAACTGAAGGTCCTCTGGGATGGCAGGACTTCAGGGGCCCTGCAGGGACACCGGGGTGTCCAGGCTTCTGCCTGACGCCTCAGGCCCGAGAAGCCTTTGCCTCTCGAGCGGGGCACAGCACCCCCTTCTGGCAGCTCCGTGGAACAAGCCCAGCCCTCCCCCACCCCAGCAGGCCTCGGGCCTCCAGCCTTTGCTGGGCGACTGGAGCCGAACATCCTCTCTGGGCTGTGTTCTCCAGTTTCGGCCTGTGGCTTCCCACAAGCCAGGAGCTGGGACGTCCTACCCCTGCGCCCTGCCAGCAGAGGGAGATCCCCCCGCCCCCGCACTCAGGCACCTGCCTTCCTGGGCCAACTCCTGGCTCTGTCGTCCCCAGTCCTGCCTTCATCCTGTCTGGAGGCCTGGGTGGGCCGCATACCAAGCTGAGGAGCAGGTTGGAGCCCTGGTTCCCCAAGGCTGGCAGCCCAGGCCCTGCCCTGGGGCGGGGACACCTGACAGGTGCCCAGCTGACAGACGGCCAAGACAGGGTCTCCAGGCTTTCCCCCTTCCACCCGCTGCTCCCCACCCAGCTCTTCAGTGCATGGCTGGCTGTTGACTCATGGGGCCCCAGTGGGGGCCCCCACCCCCAGGGCAGGAGCCAGGTGGGGCCCAAGAGCGCAGCCAGGCTCCTTCCCCTGCTCCGCGCAGGCGCCTGCTCGCCACGCGCTGGCTGCGTCCGTGCGTCTCGTCTCTGTGTCCTTTTACATGTGCTGCTGCTGCTCGCGCGCTCCTCCGTCCTTGCTCTCCTCCGCACTCCCAGTTCACCGGCTCCAGGCACCCATCTTCCAGCCAGGAGCTGGAGAAGCCGCTCAGCGGGGCCAGACCTCTTCCCCACCCACCCTCCCAAGGTGTCTGCCCTGCCCTGCCCTGCCCTGCCCTGCATCTCCCTTCTGTATCAGCAGATGGCCTGGCAGGCAGGGGAGTTATAAAAGAGAGAGGGAGGCAGGCCTGTCTCCAGCAGGCCTCAGGGCCCTTCTCCCCCCATCCAGCCCCAGGCACTGAGCCCCAGCCACACTCCCAGCAGGTCTTAGCCCCTTTGAGCCTCCTGAGATAGGCCTCTGTTTATCCCCGTGCCCCTTCTCTCTAAGAGGACCACAGTTCTGAGACCCAGCTGTGGGGCCCTAGAGCAGGATCCCCCTCCCCAGAGCCCTGGCTGTGGACTGTGTGCTCCATGAGCGCCGGCACGTCCACACCCTCCTCCCAGGCTCCTCCTTGCTGGCACAGATCTCCATGTGGGGAGGGGCAGCCCCCCCCCACCATGCTGGGCTCCCTGTTGGAGAGGGACGGTCAAGCTGCCGCCTGAGGGGCCATGGGCCATGGGCCACCGAGCCTCACGGCCTGCCAGTGATGGGCAAGTGGCCTTCTGGGCTGGGTCCCGCCCACCCACCGGTGGCACCTCCCCGGACCCGCCCTCACAGAGGTCCCAGCACTAAACTCTCCCTCGCTCTGTTTTTTGAGGAACCTGAATGAACCTGAAAGCAAAGACCGAGTGGAGACGCTCAGGTGAGAGAGGGCTGGAGCCAGCGCCGGCCCTGCGCGGGCCGCCGGGCTCGCCACGAGCCTCCCGCTCCTCTCTTCCTTCTGCCGCACGGCTCCTCCTCCCGTGCTCCTGCCCTGGCCGCCCCCTCATGGGGCCTCCCTCTCCTCAGAGCACCCCTCACCCCTACTGCAGCAGGTGTGGGCCCTTCTCCTGAGATCCGGTAGATTCTGGAAGCAGGAGCCTCAGGTCGGGTGGTTGGGGCTACAGACTCTCACCCACGGACAAGCTCAGCTCGTGAAGCAGCCACGTCTGTCTGGTCTGTGAACTGCTCGGGGCTACTGTGCGGTGCTCCCCGTTCTTCCCCGACCCGATCGTCTTCAAAGGAAAGCATGGAGCTGTCACCTCATCACCCCTGGCTGGGGGCTGGCTTCTCCCTGCTCTGCCCTGAGAGACGGGGGTGCAGGACTGCCCACCCTCCTTGCTCCGCTCTGCTCCCTGGGCCAGCTCTAACGCTCCCTCTTCCAGCACCGCTGCCTCCGGGGCACCCTCCCGCTGTCCTCTCTGGTCTCAGGGTCCATCTGCCAGGGGGTGCTCCCGTGGGTGGGACACCGCAGCCCCCGCCTGACGCCCACCTCTGCCCTCTCAGCAGACCTCACGTGGTGGGCAGCGGCGGCAACGACAAAGAGAAGGAAGAGTTTCGGGAGGCCAAGCCCCGCTCACTGCGCTTCACGTGGAGCATGAAGACCACGAGCTCCATGGAGCCCAACGAGATGATGCGGGAGATCCGCAAGGTGCTGGACGCCAACAGCTGCCAGAGCGAGCTGCATGAGAAGTACATGCTGCTGTGCATGCACGGCGCACCCGGCCACGAGAACTTCGTGCAGTGGGAGATGGAGGTGTGCAAACTGCCGCGGCTCTCTCTCAACGGTGTTCGGTTTAAGCGGATATCGGGCACCTCCATGGCCTTCAAAAACATTGCCTCCAAAATAGCCAACGAGCTTAAGCTTTAATAGGCTGCCAGGAGTGGGGGGCGCGGAGGCGGCCAGCTGGACTTTGCTGCTGGGGCCAGCGCTCCGCCTGCCCGGGCCAGACTGCAGAGATGGGTCGGTGTGTCTCCCCTGCTGGCACTTACCCCCTCCCCGCCCTTCTGTTTTTTCTTCCATATTTGTGGGGGATGGGAGATGGTTCTCTCCCCCTCCCCACAGCTACCCCTGCCCATAGAGCCCCCCTTCCCCCCTCTCTCCCACAGGAGGCAAACGAAGGGGAGGGAGGGGGTGGGGGGGCAGGGCTCCCCCTCGGTACTGCGGTTGCACAGAGTATTTCGCCTAAACCAAGAAATTTTTTATTACCAAAAAGAAAAAAGAAAAAAAAAAAATTTCCCAGCGGCCACCTTTCCTCCCTGCCCCATTGGGACAGTCGAGACTGGATCTGTGGGGTTTCCCGGGAGGGTGGCTCAGGGCTGGAACACTCTCAGGCAAGAGTGGTGGAGTTCCCTGTCAGGCCCTCCGCCAGGCCCACTTTGGGCTTCTCCCCTCTCCTCTCCTTCCCCTCCAAGCAAACCACCAGAGGTGGCCTTCCCCTGACCTCAGGCCCCTGGGCTGGAGGCCTGGGCGGCTGGGGGCTGGGGCGGGGGTGCCGCGCAGCCCAGAAGCGGGGGGCTGGCGGCGGCCCGGGGCTGGCAGGCTAGGCGCGGGGCTCGGCCTCCCTCCACACTGTATCCTCTGCCCCTCCTTCCCCAGAGGCTGGGCATTTCCTTCCACAAGCTGCTGTGGGGATATTTGTTCCCCTCCTCAAAAAGTCTGTGCCATCTTCTCCCACCCCCTCCTGGGTAGAAGGCGGGGCTGACCCCAGGGCTGGGAGGGGAGGGGACTGCAGGGCAGATGGGCTCCCCGGCCCCCAGGGGCCACCCGGGCTGCTAGCCTCTGGAATAGGGACGATGGCACCCTCCTTTCTGGGAGAGCCTTTGTCTGAAAGCACAGCCCCCTCACCGGTCCTCTCCCCGCTGCCCCTCTTCATTGGCATTAATCTGGGCCCCAGCCAGTTCCATAGCAGTGGCGTCCCTCACCACCCGTCTCTCGGGCCTTGCCTTCTCTTCCTCACACTGTCGCCCTCCTCTCGGGAGACACTGCCCCGGGCCTCCAGGGCCGCCTGGCCGAGGCTTCGGAGGGCAGCGGGACCGGGAGCCTCTGCCCTCCACGGGGCTGGGGGACAGACTGGCCGAGGGCCTCCCCGCTCGCCGACCTCCGCAGCCAGCGTGGGAGCGGCTGGTTACGGGCGCCTGGCTGGTGGCAGCCGCTGCATCCCTTAATTTATTTCTCTGCTGTTTCTGTTCTTGAGAAATTGGGGGGGGGGGGTCCTAAACAGAGGCTGCCTCTACCCTCACCTGAGTTGTACATTTTTTGTGATGGGTTTTATTTTTTATTTTATTATTTTATTATTTTTTTTTTGATTTATGATGACTCCACCCCTACTCATCACCCCACTCCCAGGCCTGGCTCCATGGCAAGTCGAGCCCTTGGGTCCCAGGAAGGGGCCTTGCTAACCTCAGCCCTCCTGCCCCAAGCCCTGACTGTGGGATTTGGCTCCTACCAAGGGCTCCCCCTCCCTCCTTCCCTCCCCGTTCCTGCCCTATGGAACAGCCCGGGTGCTCCCAGGGGCCCGGAGGGCAAGGCTTGGCTCCCAAAGGGGGTGGTGGCGGGGGGCGGGGGGGCC
>SJYX01022369.1:145023-172695 GCA_006410675.1 Oreotragus oreotragus
GGGGGGGGGGGGTCCTAAACAGAGGCTGCCTCTACCCTCACCTGAGTTGTACATTTTTTGTGATGGGTTTTATTTTTTATTTTATTATTTTATTATTTTTTTTTTGATTTATGATGACTCCACCCCTACTCATCACCCCACTCCCAGGCCTGGCTCCATGGCAAGTCGAGCCCTTGGGTCCCAGGAAGGGGCCTTGCTAACCTCAGCCCTCCTGCCCCAAGCCCTGACTGTGGGATTTGGCTCCTACCAAGGGCTCCCCCTCCCTCCTTCCCTCCCCGTTCCTGCCCTATGGAACAGCCCGGGTGCTCCCAGGGGCCCGGAGGGCAAGGCTTGGCTCCCAAAGGGGGTGGTGGCGGGGGGCGGGGGGGCCTCCCAGGCAAGGTGGCCCCTCCCCACCCAGCCCCCCTTCCTGCACTTAGTTTCTCCTCTGGATCAAACACGTAATAAAGAGAATGTTTGGAATCTGAGTTGCCTCCTCCTGTTTCTCATCCCAACTGGGCAGGGACCCAGTCCCCATGGGCAAGATATGGCCCAGCCCCCCTGCCTTGCTGGGGAGAACTGATTGCTGTTTGGGCCGGCCCTGGAGAAGGGACAGTGCTGGGTGGACCCCATGGCCCTGACAAAGACACTAGGCCTGGGACCCTTAGACCAAAAGAAGATTCAGTGAGCTTGAAGGTTTTATTTTTAAAAAACATTGAAAAATAAACCCATGTCTGCATATGTTCCCAACCCTCCTTACTCTATCTAGGCTGGTGGGCAGGGGGGCACCCTCAGAGCTTCTCAGCATCCCCCCCGGCCCCTGAAGACAGGAGAGCTAGCTCTCTGGCCCCAAGGGACCTCTCTGCCCACCTCCCCCCTCCAGTGCCCTCCCCACCTCACCCAGACTTATTGCTACAAGAAGGGAAAGAGGAAGGAGAGCCAACACATTAAGCTGTCCTGGCCCCCAGCCCCCACGCTACGGTCGCCACCCCCTACACATGAAGGGCAGGGCCAGAGGCCAAGCCCTGGCCGCCTGGGAGGCAGCCATTCCAGCCCCAGCCAGGAAGAGGAAGTACCCTCAGGCCAGCTCACAAGGTCCCAGACCCTGGCCGGGCTTGGCCACCAGAAACAACGTGCAGAACCCACGGGGCCAGCTGTGCCAGTCGCGGCCACCCTGGGTCCTGAAAGACCTGGCGTGACCTCTAGTCCCTTCTGTCCTTGGTGAAGCCAGAGGTCCCCAGGGATGCCTAGCCGAGGGCTTCTGGAGCCTCTGGTTGGCGGAGAGCCTCGGGGCTCAGAGTGAGGGTGCTGGAGGCTCCAGAGGGGCTCCAATCAGGGTGGGTGGGGGCTGAGGGCCAGGGCGGGCACTGTGGCGGGAGGCAGCCAGGGCAGGGCGGATGAGAGGTGGAGGCGGCTGGTTGGGGGCCAGCCGGGGCTGAAGGAAACGGCCCTGCTGAAGTGGGGGTGGCTGGCGTAGCAGGGTGGGGGCCGTGGGCAAGGGTGGCCTCAGCAGTGGGGGCGGCTGGGACAGCGAGGTGGGAGGTGGAGGAGGGGGCGGCGCAGGGGGCCCCGATCGGGGTCCCGACGTGGAGACGGACGTGATCTGGACCTGAGAGGAGACAGGAGGGTGAGAAACCGGGTTCGAGCAGGCCCTCAGCCCAGTCTTTTAAGGACGGAGGTGGTTCCTCTCCTCTCTCCTCGCGGCATTTCTCTCTCCCCTCTCACCTCATCATCTTCCTCTAGGGCTGGGGCTGGCAAGGGAGCCCCTCTCCTAGCCTCCTCCATGGGGGCCGGGGCTCCAGGGGCCCCATCCTGCTCGGCCTCCCACTCCTGCAGCACCTCCTCCAGATTGAAGCGGCGCCGGTAGCTCACAAAGAAGGTCTTCACTTGGGTCAGAGTCTTGTTCCCAATCACCTCTGCAATAGCCCCAAAGTCTTTGCCATACCTACGGATGGCTGCAAGGGTCAAAAGGGCAGCAGAGTGTGAATACCGCCTTAGATCTAGTTACTTCCCTGATCCTTCCCCTCTGCCCCAGCTCCCTGAAGGGAAGGAGACACTCCTGGGGCCCTCTGTTCTCCCCAGAGCCTCACCCACCTTGTACGGCCAAGAGCTGCTCATCCGTGGTCCAGCGGGAGTTGAACTTGGTATTGGCCTGCAGAGCAAGGCACAGATCCTTAAGACTCAAAAATAGGGGAACAGAGGGCCTGCTCTCCAAACAAAACTCCCCTTTCTTGCTCTGCTGCCAGACAGAGTCCCTCCTGCCCCCCCAAACTTGGAAGAGCAGCCTCACCTCAGGGGGGCGGAGGGGATCAATGCCGCCCTCCAGGGCTTGGCGGAGGCTGCTATTGGTCTGCTTCATGCTTTGCACCTGGGAAGGTAAGTCAAGAGAGGGCCATCAAACTCCACACCTGGAGGCCATCACTAGCAACCCTCACCCAGCCATCTACCTCATCTCATCGCTCACAACCATTCAGTAGGGGAGACACTGGGGTTCGCCCCTTTTCAAAGACCAGTGTTATTCATTAGTGACCAAAATAGAACATCAAGTTACCCAGAAACCCAGAAGATGGAGAAGATGCAGGCTTGGCAACCACACAACCTCCCTTATAGCTCAGCCGCCCCCAGTTAAGAGTCCCCAGCTGCCAACTGTCCCTCTCACAGCTCCTCCTTTCCCTGGGACCCCTACCTGGCGCTTGAGGGAGATGAGCTGGGAGTCAAGGCCTCGAAGTGTGAGGTTGGCAAGGTCCGGGCTCCCTGACACTGCGGTGAGGCCCTCGGGGCTCAGGTACATGCCTTTGGGCGGGCGCCTCCGAGTTCTCAGCGGATGGTGGCGGTACTGGGAGCCCTGGGCCTCCTTCTTTCCTGGGCCCGGCCGGGCATTCAGGGGCCGAGAGGGCAGAGGCTGCCAGGGAAAAAGGAGGAGGTGGGCGGTGCAGAGCCCAAGGAGAGGGCGGGCCAGCAGAGCTCTGCACCCTCACCTCTCTCTTGGGATCTCCAGCGTCCGGCTCCCCCTCACTCACGGCTCCTCGTCCTTCTTCAAGCTCATCGCTGCTTACACGGGGGCCAAGGAGCGGGTGAGGCAGGGGCTAGGGCCTGCAGGAGCGCCGTCTACCCCCACCCACAGCTTCCCTGGGCCCCGACCTGTCTTCCTTGTCCTTTCGGCCCCCAAGCCGCCGAGCCTGTCTGTCCATCACACTGGTCCGGCTGCGGGTCTTCTTCCAAGAGTAGTAATACTTCACCAGGCTAGGAATCAGCTTGTCAGGCAGCTGGGGGTAGGGGGGCAACGCCAGAGGCTGGAGCCCACCTAAGACTCCAGGCCCGGGGAAGGCTTATCAGAAAGAAGGGGCCAAGGAGCGCCGACAGGGGTGGAGGGCTTTACCATCTGCTGGATCCGCTGGAAGCACTTGCCATGGAAGCCAAAGGCCTGTTCAAACAGCACCTTGTCCTCCACCGTCCACTCATCCGGGAATGGGGTGAAGTTGGCCAGGTCAGCCAGCGACTTCTCTACGTCGTGTTTATGCCACAGGAGCATGCCCAGTGCCTGGCCCAGGAGAGTGGCGGACTCAGGCTCAGCTGCCCCCAGCACCGTGCTGTCTCCTCCCCGAATCCCTGCGGGGCCGAGGCTCACCTGCTCGATGTTGTAACCATGCTTCTCCTTGGCCATCGCAATGTACTTGTCAACTGCAGAGGCGGGAGGAGCCAGCTCTTGGAGGAGGGGTTACAACTCCTAACCCAGGCCTGTCCAGACAGGGGGATGCCCCCAGGGACTAGGCCCCTGACCCTGAGCCCCAGGGCAGGGGTTGAACCCACATGTCTCAGCCTCTGGCCCACTTCTGAGAAGAGCTGGCCGGCAGCTGATAGGAGAACCAGGCCGCCAGCTCCCAAGGGCATGCGTGAACCCAGGATCCCACCCGACTCACGCTTGGCATCTGACACACAGTGGTTGGGGGACCACACCAACATCCCCTTCAGTTCCTTGTTACTGTAGCGTGCGGGGCTCTCTGAAAGGCAGAGGACAAGAAGACACCATCACCCGGGTGGCCCTGGCCTGCACCCAAGGCCAGAGGGCGGCGGGGTGAGGCCTGTGAGGTGAGGCCCACAGGGGAAGAGGGGCAGAGAGCCAGACTGGAAGGCAGGGCAGGAAAACTATGCCTCAGGGCTGGCCACCCACCCCCGCCTGTCCCACCAGTGGGCGCCAGTCAAGGGCTCCCTCAGGTGGGGCCCTCAAGTCCCCTCCCTTCACAGCCTGTCCTGCCACTCACCAGGCTTGCACTCCGGAATTACGGCCTGGTAATTGGTTCCAACGCGGATCATGCTGTCTGTGGAGCCAGGGGGAGGCAAGTCAGGGCTCCAGGGAGGGAGGATGGGAGGATGGGAGGATGTGGCGGGGGAGGTGGCTGGCCTGGAGTTCTTCCTGACCACCCAGGGCCCCCATCTTCCAGGAGGCTCACTTTTCCCTGATCATCTCCTCAGTTACCCTTAGTCACAGAAGCAACTGGAAAAGGGAGAGACCTTGCCTAGCTATAGCCCTGGGGGGGTGAGGTGGGGGAGGATAGGGGCCAGTTTTAAAGCCCAGGCCCAGCAGAGCCCTTTGTTCTGACTTAGTGGGGGGGCGAGGGGGGTTGGAGGGCTGCCCCTAGACCTGGACCACAGCCCTGCAGGGAATCCAAGGCTCCTCCCCACCACATGAGCCTCACGGCTTGGTGTGGAGGTGTCTTTCCAGCTCCTGCCCCGGCCAGACCTCACTCCTCTGCAAGGTGGTAAGGTATGAGGAACCTGAACTGTGAAAGGGAGGGACGCGAGTATCCCGGGGGCTGAGGGCAGGGAGCGGGCAGTCAGGACCGCCTCCCCGGCAGCTAGGGGCCCAGTCTCCAGATTCCCTGTGCCGGCTTGGGGAGAGCAAAGCAGAGGCTCCGATTCAAGGAGGGCAGGAGCCATGCCTAACAGCACCCCTGGGGTTGGCAACTCTCCCCCGCGCGCCTCCCCCCGCCCCGGGCCGGTGCGCCTTTAACCCCAGGCTGCCGGGCTCACCGTGCGAGCGCTCCTCCTCGCTGCTGTCATCCTCCGAGTGCGGCTGTCCGCCGTTGGGCGCCGTCTTGGCCCGGCTGCGGGACAGGATCCCAGAGCCCGCGCTCGGCTTCTCCATCACCGAGGGCATTACCCCCGCCCAGCCGCCCCGGGGGGCGCGGGAGCCTTCGCAGAGCCGCGGTGGTTGCCGCGCTCGCCCGGAGTGCCGTGCCCGGCCCGGCCTGGAGGGGTCGCCACTGAGGCTACGAGAGCCAGGAGGTCAAGCGTGGCTAGGGTCCGGCGGGGCAGAAACCCAGCGGGCAGCCCGGCGCTCTCCGCGACCCCCAGAGGTGAGGGCGTCAGAAAAGTTTATGTAGAAGTGGGGTACGCGGGGGAAGAGCCGCAAGGTCCGGTGCGGCTGCGGCGCGCTCGCCCTGTACGCCCCCACGGAATTGGGGGCTCCCCGGAGAAGTCGGGGCAACCTGCCCTCGGGGCGCCGTGGAGCCCCAATTGCCCGCCTGCCCACGCAGTTCAGCGAGCGGGCGCTGCGGCGCAACTGCCGCCCGCCCCCGCCCCTCCCCGCGAGCTCCGCGTCTCTCGGCTGCACCAGGATGCCCCAGTCCCCGGGCGGGGACCCCTGTCCGGACCAGACCCCCGCCTGCGACGGCAGCCGGCGGCGGCGGGACGGCGCGCACGGCGCGCGGCGCTGGGGCAGAGTTGCCGGGAGGCGGGGGAGCGCAGCCGCGGGCGCCGCCTCGCACCCTAGCCGGCGCGCTCGCTCGCTCGCTCGCTCGCTCTCCCCGGCGCGCTCGGGCTGCTCGCTCGCCCGCCCGCTCTCCGCCGCCGCTCGCTCCTCGCGCACACAATGAAGCTGCTGGCAGGGAAGTAGTGCCGGCTGCGGCCTCAGCACCCCTCCCCCAGCCGATGCCTCCGCCAGCTGAACATCTGGCCCTGGGGTGGGAGGCAGGGCCCGGGGGGCGGGGCCTGGGGGCCGGGGCTAGACCTCCGGGGGGTGGGGTCAGGACCCGGTGCCGCGCGCTTCCCTCTGCCTGCCCCCGGGACTCGCAGACTTGCCCCCCAGGAGATGTGTATAAGAGACAGGCCCTGGCCTGCACCCAAGGCCAGAGGGCGGCGGGGTGAGGCCTGTGAGGTGAGGCCCACAGGGGAAGAGGGGCAGAGAGCCAGACTGGAAGGCAGGGCAGGAAAACTATGCCTCAGGGCTGGCCACCCACCCCCGCCTGTCCCACCAGTGGGCGCCAGTCAAGGGCTCCCTCAGGTGGGGCCCTCAAGTCCCCTCCCTTCACAGCCTGTCCTGCCACTCACCAGGCTTGCACTCCGGAATTACGGCCTGGTAATTGGTTCCAACGCGGATCATGCTGTCTGTGGAGCCAGGGGGAGGCAAGTCAGGGCTCCAGGGAGGGAGGATGGGAGGATGGGAGGATGTGGCGGGGGAGGTGGCTGGCCTGGAGTTCTTCCTGACCACCCAGGGCCCCCATCTTCCAGGAGGCTCACTTTTCCCTGATCATCTCCTCAGTTACCCTTAGTCACAGAAGCAACTGGAAAAGGGAGAGACCTTGCCTAGCTATAGCCCTGGGGGGGTGAGGTGGGGGAGGATAGGGGCCAGTTTTAAAGCCCAGGCCCAGCAGAGCCCTTTGTTCTGACTTAGTGGGGGGGCGAGGGGGGTTGGAGGGCTGCCCCTAGACCTGGACCACAGCCCTGCAGGGAATCCAAGGCTCCTCCCCACCACATGAGCCTCACGGCTTGGTGTGGAGGTGTCTTTCCAGCTCCTGCCCCGGCCAGACCTCACTCCTCTGCAAGGTGGTAAGGTATGAGGAACCTGAACTGTGAAAGGGAGGGACGCGAGTATCCCGGGGGCTGAGGGCAGGGAGCGGGCAGTCAGGACCGCCTCCCCGGCAGCTAGGGGCCCAGTCTCCAGATTCCCTGTGCCGGCTTGGGGAGAGCAAAGCAGAGGCTCCGATTCAAGGAGGGCAGGAGCCATGCCTAACAGCACCCCTGGGGTTGGCAACTCTCCCCCGCGCGCCTCCCCCCGCCCCGGGCCGGTGCGCCTTTAACCCCAGGCTGCCGGGCTCACCGTGCGAGCGCTCCTCCTCGCTGCTGTCATCCTCCGAGTGCGGCTGTCCGCCGTTGGGCGCCGTCTTGGCCCGGCTGCGGGACAGGATCCCAGAGCCCGCGCTCGGCTTCTCCATCACCGAGGGCATTACCCCCGCCCAGCCGCCCCGGGGGGCGCGGGAGCCTTCGCAGAGCCGCGGTGGTTGCCGCGCTCGCCCGGAGTGCCGTGCCCGGCCCGGCCTGGAGGGGTCGCCACTGAGGCTACGAGAGCCAGGAGGTCAAGCGTGGCTAGGGTCCGGCGGGGCAGAAACCCAGCGGGCAGCCCGGCGCTCTCCGCGACCCCCAGAGGTGAGGGCGTCAGAAAAGTTTATGTAGAAGTGGGGTACGCGGGGGAAGAGCCGCAAGGTCCGGTGCGGCTGCGGCGCGCTCGCCCTGTACGCCCCCACGGAATTGGGGGCTCCCCGGAGAAGTCGGGGCAACCTGCCCTCGGGGCGCCGTGGAGCCCCAATTGCCCGCCTGCCCACGCAGTTCAGCGAGCGGGCNCCCGGGGGCCCTGAGGCCGCCTGCCCGCCCGCCCGCCCGGGTGGAGCCCAGCTTTTCCTTCCATTTCCCTTCCTGCCAAGGAACTCCCCGCCCCCCCCTTCCGCAGAGGGGACCCCCCCCTACGCACATACACATCTTGCGCCCTTGGGGGCCAGAGCGGATGGGAGGCCGGACAGGCGAGGATTGAATTCCTGCAAGAGCTACCGGGCCAAGGAGCCTGGCTTCTGGTGTACATCTGTGGGTCCCCAGGGGTCACCTCAATTACCTTTAACGGCTGCAGTGCGCACCCCAAAACAGTGGCCCACGGGGTTGCGGGATGGGGCGTGGGAAGTGCAGGGGAAGACCGGGACTGCAGAGTTGGGGGGAAGCTGGGGGGTCTGTCCTCCCCGCCCCCCCACGCCCGCCCCGAGTTCACTGTCACCCCAGCTGGGAGGAGAGCCCCCTCCCCCAGGACGAGCACGGGCAGAGTGACAGACCGGGAAGCGGGTAGCGCGGCACAGACGGAGAGGGGGGAGGGGGTGGGCAGAGACTTTCAAAGCCAGACCCAGCCACCCTGCCAGGCACACAAAGAGCCAGCACACACACCGGCGGCGGCGGCTCGGAGCCTGCGAGCCGCGCCGGTGCCCGTCCCCGCCGCCCCAGGCACGTGCTGCGGCGCACACAGGCCGAGGCCCCCTCCCGCCCGCGGCCCCTCCCACCCGAACCCCGGACTCCCAGACGCACCTCCGCCCGGGCACACCCCGCTGTGCCCAGGCTGAGCCGAGCCGGCGCTCGCACCCTCCTCTCCCTTCCCTTCCCTTCCTCGGCCACTCTGTAATCAGATTCCTAAATTTAGAAGCAACCCCGGGCCCAGCCAGGGGTCCCCGCCCCCACACGCTGCCTGCGGCCAGCCGGCCGGGGTCCTGCGGTCGGGCCATGACCCGGCCGGGGCCTCCAGGTCCCGGGGGCTCCTGAGGGCGGCTGGGCAGTCAGGCCCGACCCCACCCGCCTGCGGTGCTGTCGGGTCACAACTGGGGCCACCCAGCCGGCGGCCACGTTGCCCGCCACACCTCCGGCCAGAGCGCTGGGGCCTTTTTCCTCCTCTTAAATCATGGGTTGGGCACCAAGCCCCAGGGTGGGGAGGTCTGGATAGAGGAGAACGAATAGGCCAAGGGCAGGTCTGAGCTGTGAGGTCGGCTACAAATGAAAAGAGCCTCCTCAGCCTAAGCCCTCCTGAGTGGCAGGGTGCCACCCCACCCCCCAGCACCTCCAATCTTTAGGGAGCCTCTCCTCTCTGTCCCCTCCCGCCTGGCAGGCAGCCAGGGCCGCTCACAGCTCTCTCCTATGATGGAGTCTTCCATTTTGCCCACAGCAGCCCCCCATTAGGCAGGGCCTCGGCTGAGTCCCCTAATTCCCCCTTGCCTCTTTTCCATACTCGTACTCAGGGTCCAGGGCCCAGCATCTCACCTCACCCCCAGACCTCAGCATCATGCTCATTCTGCCTTCCCTCCTCCCAGGGTGCCCCAGGTACCCCCAGCCACCAGCATCCTGCCATCCTTTGCACCCTGCCCCCCATTAGGAGGTAGCTGTGTTCTCACTTCTCCCTGGAGTCTGGAGCTCAGGGCCAGAGAAGATTCTACTCTGGAGGTGGGGGCAGGGAGAGAAGGCTTATGCCTTGGAGTTGCAGAGGAGGGGGGGGAGTCTGCGGACCCTGGTGTGATGAGGCTTCTGACTAGGAGGTGGGACACCACAATGGAAGGGTATCCTAGGAATTTGGGGATGATGGTGGGGGCCACGATGTCCAGAGAGGAGGTACATTCCTAGTGAGCAAACCTCCCCAAGGGGCATCCTTGAAGGGTTAGGAGGGGGAGGGGCAAGCCCCACCCTCCCACCTGCTGCAGCCGCCCCCCACCTCCCCAGCTGGCCCCCTCTTTTGTGCAAAGCCACACAAAGGACAAGGGGCCCCGGCCGGCCTGGCCATCTGCTCCCAGCAGCCAGAAGGCTCTTAAAGAGACAGCACCCCCTCCCTGCCCCGGGGCTGTAGGGTGCGATAGAGCGGGTGCTCCAATGGAGCCTGGTCTCAGCGGTACCCCACATGCCGCCCACTTTTCCCTGGCTCCCCCAGCCCCAGGTGAAGAATCCTCCTCTCCCAGAGCACCGAGGTGCCACGTGGCCTAGAACACAGGGGTGTGGGAGGGGGAGCAAGGAGGCAGCCAGGGACCAGCCCCTCCTCTCCTGCCTTAGGCGGAGGGGCCGGGGGAGCTCAGCACGGGTGTCCCTCGGCTCCCTGAGGCCACCTCGGAGCTTGTGAGGGCCACCGGTCTCCTGGAGTGCCCTCCCCGCCGAGGAGCTCCCCTAGCCCTTCCTCAGGGAGGATGCTTGTGCTTGCTTTTTGAGGCCTGCAGGCCGCTAGGCAAGAGCCCAGTGATCTGATCCGGGCACGTTTGTTTCCTGCGTTTTCCAGTTGAGGAAACTGAGGCTTGGCACAGACCCCACAGGGGCCTCCACGAAACTAAAGCCACAGGCTGTGTCTGAAGGCTGCCGCCCACCGCCCACCCAGGCCAGATAAGGCTCCTCACCCTGAGATCTCCAGGGAAGCCAGAGCCTTTGCCACGCTAAGGATACAAGTTTGCAATATTTTGTGATTGTTTATTTCTCCACTGTCTCCCTGCTGAGCCACCGGCAGGGATTAGGTCCCCTGTGTTCACTGCTGTGTTCTCAGCGCCTGGTATATAGTAGGCACTCAATATTTGCTGAATAAATGCCAGAAGCCCCCAAATCCTTGCCCTTCACTGTTCCTCTGTCCTCTGCATGTTAGGCATCTCATCCTCTCCCTCCTCCCCGAGGTGAGGCAGAGGGGACAAAGGTCGAAGCGGGATGCTGGGAGAGAAAAGGAGGGTGACCTTGAACAAGCCATCAGCCTCCCCTCTCCCTCCTCCCAAAGGCGGGGGCGGCTCCAGCCAACCCGAACCCGTAGCCCTGCCAGACAGACTGGGACTGTCCTGAGCTCTGGCCAGGCCAGCCTGGCCGCTGCGGCGTGGTGCCTGGGACCCTGGCCAGGCCCTCGGTGGCCACAGCCAAGGGGCTCAGCTTGGGGAGGGTGGCAGGCAGGCGGGCCCTTGGTGGGGGAGGGAGGGTGGCAAGATCTCAGGAAAAACCTGGCTGAGCAGCCGGGGGAGTTGACAGGAGACTGGGGGAGATGAAGCTGGGGAAATGGAGAAGGTGGGCTATAGTGCTGAAGGAGCATGGCAGGGTGAGAGGCTCCCTCCAGGGCCCCCATCCCCTCAACCTGCCCAGACAGGACCTTTGTTCCTCCGCCCCTCCCAGGGGGCCCCCCGCCCCCCTGGGCCCACTGGCAGGCTGTGTGCCCCGGGCACCGCCCTGCTCCTCTCCCGGTCCTGGTAGGAGCCCTCTGAACGGGCCCACACTCCCACCCGGGGTTGTGAAGAGACTGGGAGGTGACGATCCGGTGCGTGGCACCGCCTCGGCACTGTGGCCACGTGAGGAGGGCAGGGAAAGGAGGCCGGGCCGCGCATCCGTGAGAGGCGCTCACCGAGGCAGGAGCAGGCAGGAGGTCAGCAAGGAGAGACCCCAGGCTTCCTGACACCCGCGCCGGGGAAATGTGACTCCCCCCGAGCAGAGCAGGAATGGGGGCGGAAGATCAGAGAGACCTTAGCGGAGAGACAGGAGCAGGCGATGGGTCCCACGAGGGGGCAGCCTCCAGACCTGGGAGCCAACTCTTCCTCTGGAAGCCGGGAAAGGCGCCTCCTCCCCTCGCCCTCACCTGGGCCACAGCTGGCGCCCTCTGGCGGTGACAGCGTGGACCAAGGGGGCCCACCTCAGCGGGCCACAAACGTCTTCCCAGGGAGTCTGAACACCGGCCCCCGGAAAAGCCCACTCTCCGGGGTACAAGGGCATGGGGTTAAGATCCTCCAGGACCAACTGAGCTTTCTATCCAATCCCCAAGGCCTCCCCTAGAACCACCCAGAACAAAGTGGGGTGGAGCCGAAACCCCTGGAGAAATGGCTGAGGAGAGGGGAATCGCAGGGAAAGAGCAGGAGCTCCCTGCCAGCCAGGAAGCTCAGACCCAGGGTGAGTCCTGGCTCTGCTTCTTGCTTGCTGTGTGGCCCGGGGTGAGTTACTTGGCCTCTCCGAGCCTCAGGTCCTCCATCTCTCTGAGGGAACAGTAACTCTGACCTCATCTGATTGTTGGGAAGATCCAACAAGTATCATCTCAGATGGCATGTCATTCAAGTCTCCATCAATGCTGGTTTCCTTCTGAAACAAGGATCCCCTCTTGAACAGCCCTCAGCAGAGCTAGAGAAGCCCCTCACTGCTCTGTGAGGCAGCCTGTGCCCTGTGGACCAGCTGAAGGCCATTGCTATGTGGCATTCCTAGGCCTCTGAGCTAAAAGCTCTTCCTCTGTGATATTTGACCCTTGACAGCCTCCCTCTGACTGCTCTTCTGTTCCAGATTCCTGCCTTCAATGTGATCTCTCCATGGAAATAGAGCTGGAGAAAGATCCTCCGATACTGCTTTGGTCAGGCCCCACTCTTGCTCAATAACTTTCCATGGTTCCCTATTGCCTTCTGGGCAAAGTGGAAACTTCTCTCCCAACATAGTACTCAAGGCCTTTCCAGCCTGTATCTGATCCAGCTGAACAGGTCTGCTCACTACTTGCTGAGCCCTACCCAGAATACCCCATCCCCTCTGCAGACCCTGGCCCACTCACTTGCACAGCCCCTGCCTGGCCGTCCCTCAGAACTGCTGGCTCCTGGTGGCCGGCTCTGCTCTAACATGGCCCATCCAGGACTCCTGGCTTAGCTGTGAGCACCCCTCCTGCCGCTGCTCAACCTCCCCTGTTCATGCTCCCCTTCCACCACCCCAGCCACTGCATGGCTGTTAGCCCATGACCTGGCCTCCAGCTTCCAGAGGGCATTGAGGCCTCTGGGAGAAACCCACTCCAAGGCCTGCCCTTGTACCCCAAGATTCTACTCCTTCCCTCCGACCTCCAGTTGCTGGTGTGCCTTCCCCCCTTCAAAGCCAGCCTGCCTCCCAGGCTCTGCATCTCCAAGACACACACACACACACACACACACACACACACACACACTCCTGTGAGTGCTCGGGGCCTAGTGCCTTGGTTTGGTCCCCATTTACCTCTCCTCCCTCACGGGTTCAGCTCCACCCCACTTTGTTCTGGGAGGTTCTGGGGATTGGATAGGGCTAAGGCCCTTCATCCCAAGACACTCCCATCCCCCGTGTACACCACTGTGCTGACACACAATCACCCCTTCAACCCAAGTTCACCTTTAGCTACCTTCAACTGGGCTTCCCTGGTGGCCCAGCTGGCAAAGAATCCGCCTGCAATGCGGGAGACCTGGGTTCAATCCCTGGGCTGGGAAGATCCCCTGGAGAAGGGAAAGGCTACCCACTCCAGTATTGTGGCCTGGAGAATTCCTTGGACTTCGTGGTCCATGGGGTCACAAAGAGTCGGACACGACTGAGTGACTTTCACTTTCAGCTAAAGCTATTGCTGCCTTTTTGCTCTTTTAAAAGCTGGGCTTCCTAAAAAAGGCTGTTCACACCCTCCATCCTTGTCCTCACCTCCCACTCAGTCTGCAGCCTGCTGCAGGGTTCTGTACCCCTCGTCCACTCCATGGAGACTGCTCCTGCCAAGGTCACTAGTGACTGTCACCTCTAAATCCAAAGGACCTTTGATGGGCCCGGACTCTGTCCACCTCTGGGCCAGACAGACAGAAAGGACACGAGCTCCCAACTGACTCCCATCCTCTCTGCCACCAACCCTTGCTGGTGAGCATTTGGTCCCAGGCCACACCCTTAACCCCCTGGGCTGTGGACAGTGCAGCCTCCATCTCTAGCCCTGGCCTCTGCCCCTGGCTCTGAACCCCATACCCTACCAGCTTCCTTCTGGACTTCTGGACTCAGTTTTCTCTTAGACACCACAAGTTCAATCAGCCCAAAATGGATTTCCAGCTTTAAAGTAGATAGATTTGTTGTTTGTCAGACACTCAAAGTCATGTCAGACTATTTGTGACCCCCATGGACTGCTGCTGCATGCAGGCCTAATGTGTCCTTCGCTATATCTCCTGGAGATTGCTTAAACTCATATCCATTGAGTCGGTGATGCCATCCAACCATCTCATCCTCTCTCATCCCCGTCTCCTCCTGTCTTCAATCTTTCCCAGCATCATGGTCTTTTGCAGTGAATTGGCTCTTCTCATCAGCCAAAGTATTGAGATTTGCTTCAGCATCAGTCCTTGCAGTGAATGTTCAGGATTGATTTCCTTTAGGACTGACTGGTTTGTTCTCTTTGCTGTCCAGAGGACTCTCAAGAGTCTTCTCCAGCAGTAAGAGAGAGCGAGAGAGATTTAGTTTTCTTTACTTATTTGGCTGTGCCAGGTCTTTAACTGCAGACACAAGATCTTCCATCTTCACTGCAGCATGGGGGATCTAGTTCCCTGACCTGGGATCGAAGCTGGGCCCCTCGCAGTCAGAGGAAGGAATGTTAGCCACTGGGCCACCAGGGAAGTCTCGGGTGTCCGCCTCCTGACTTCCTGTTTGCACTGCCTGCCCCCTCTCTCCACCAGGCCCCAAAGTAGAAACTTGGAAGATGCCCTGGACTCCTTCTGTTTCACTTCCAAGTCCAACAGTCTCCTGTTTCCGTCAGTCTCTTCCCCCATGGCCACTGCCTCTCACTCCAAGCATGAAACAGCCTCCCAGCAGGCCTCCCTGCCTCCTCTTTTAGTCCCCAGTATATTAAAAAGCAGAGACATTACTTTGCCAACAAAGGTCCGTCTAGTCAAGGCTATGGTTTTTCCAGTGGTCATGTATGGATGTGAGAGTTGGACTGTGAAGAAGGCTGAGTGCCGAAGAATTGATGCTTTTGAACTGTGGTGTTGGAGAAGACTCTGGAGAGTCCCCTGGACTGCAAGGAGATCCAACCAGTCCATTCTAAAGGAGATCGGTCCTGGGTGATCATTGGAAGGACTGACACTGAAGTTGAAACTCCAGTACTTTGGCCACCTCACGCGAAGAGTTGACTCATTGGAAAAGACCCTGATAGTGGGAGGGATTGGGGGCAGGAGGAGAAGGGGACGACAGAGGATGAGATGGCTGGATGGCATCACCGACTCAATGGACGTGAGTCTGAGTGAACTCCGGGAATTGGTGATGGACAGGGAGGCCTGGCATGCTGCGATTCATGGGGTCGCAAAGAGTCAGACATGACTGAGCGACTGAACTGAATCTTTCCCAAGTCCAATCTAATCAAGTCAGCCCTCTGCTTTTCCATATCCTTTGATAATCTCCTTCAAAACCGGGCCTCCTGACATCCCTTCCCCCTTTGCCTTTCTCCTTTGGGGATCCATGTGGTCCTGTGGAGTTGATCCCACCCTAGTGTCATCCGTGAGTATCATGATTGGTTCAAAAGTGGACTAGAGACCTAAGCTGGCCCAAACAGCGTGTTACAAATATGGACAAAGGCCAGGAAGCTGAGTCAGGAGGGCACCAGGAAGAGATGGGGAAAAACTGGTTTCTCAGTGACTTCAACTTCACCTGAAGCCATGGAACCCTGAACTTTTTGGTCACATGAGCCAATACCTTCCTTTGATTGTCTGAGCCTGGTCAATTTCAGTTTTCCATCACTTGCAACCACAGCTTCTGAAATAACACATCTCTCCAGATCACCTTGCTTGGACTTACATGCCAACCATGCCCAGCCACCTGCAGTTCCCTTGGAGTCTGTAGATTCGAGTCCTGACACCAGGCTTGCTGCTTCTTTCCTTGTTGACTCATTCTCATTTGCCTTGTAAAACGAAGCTCAATTTCACCCAGTCTAGGACATCTGCCCCTCCCCATCTCAGCACTGATCACACTCTAATGTAATCACATACCTGTTTTCCTGTCTGTCCCCTCCTTGAGGTTGCAAGTCCTGAGAGGGCAGGGCATCTGTCTTACTCACCTGTGGCCCTCTCACTCCACAGGTGCCTACACTGCCAGGTCCCAGGAAACCACTCCTGTCAAATTTCCTCTGATTTTACCGACTTATTAGGAGCCCCTTGTAGGCAAAGATTTAAAATAACAGAAAGCGCCAACTTTTGTGAGTACCTATTATTTCTATTTTCACAGCTATATTCCCCAGACCCTAGATTACAAGTACATAGTAGATTCTTGATAACTATTGTTGAATAAATTAGTGGATGAATAACAAACAAATGGAATGCTCATAGGTACCAACCACAGGGTGCAAAACGCTTGTCTAAATTGTCTCGTTTTCCTCTACAGTAACCCTATGAGGAAGGTATTCCAATTATCTTCATTGTACAGATAAGGAGCTGAGGCTTCAGAAGATCACACAGCTCGAAAGTGGCGGAACTGGGGCTGGTTTCAAGCCAACCGATGCTGCAGCCCTGTTTTTCATATCCCTGAGTCCACATCGTTCCAGTTAACATGCATTTGGCTGTGCCAGGGGGACCCGCCAACTTAATAATGCTTTGAGCAAAGTAGTGCATGCGTGAATGCTAAGTTGCTTCAGTCATGTCAGATTCTTTGCGATCCTGTGGACTGCAGCCCACCAGGCTCCTCTGTCCATGGGATTCTCCAATGAAGAATACTGAAGTGGGTTGCCATGCCCTCCTCCAGGGGCTCTTTCAGACCCAGGGATCGAACCCATGTCTCTTATGTCTCCTGCCTTGGCAAGAGGGTTTGAACAAAGCAGATATTTTATTATTATTTCTCCTAAGAAGTGTGGGGGTCAGTCACCACTGACAGTGCTCAGTGATCGCCAAGGCCTCAGTCTTTGCCTCTTCCACACATCAGAGGATTTCCCCTTAAGGTCACCAGATGGCTGCAGCTGCTCCGGGCATCTCACCCTCAGAGGATGCTTTCTGGAGAAGGAGGGGAGGGACATACAGCAGGGGCTTTCTCCTTGGCATGTCTCTTTTATCAGGGAGAAAAGCCTTTTTCAGGAATTCCTGAGCAGCCCTGTGCCCCTTAAACCAATCCTGGGCAAAGGGGCATAGGAGTCCCATGCGTGGACCAGACCCATCACATTTGTGTATGAAATTTGTATCCATCATGGTACAGCTGCCATGAGATCCAGAGAGCTCCACCCATCACCTCAGCAGTCAGCAGTCAGGCTCTGTTAGCAAGAAAGAAGGAAGCATGGCTGCTGGATGGACAGGCAACCTCGCCCCCTGCCCCTCTCCCTGTACCCCAGACACAGCTCTCTCCATGCCTTGGAGCATTCGGAACTGCAAAAGGAGGAGGGGGTTGCGGTTCTCTTCCCCAGCATCAGACATGGATTATGGCCCTGAAGTCACAGCCTCCGGGTGCCCGCATTTCTGAGGATGAAAACCAGCAAAGAGGGCTGTAGTTTCTGGTGGAGAGCAGGCTCAGTGGACCCAGTGGTGAGTCAGCAGAGACGGATAGCCTGAAACAGACGGACAATTGATGGCTTTTGAACTGTGTGAAGGTTAGATGCGTGCGATCACGCATTCAGCACGTGTTCATTGCCCATCGTCTCTTCTGACTCCCCCTTCTCCGCGAAGTCTTAACTGGCCCAGGTTGTCTGGAGACTGCTGATGAGGACTCTGAGCGTGCACCCGGCTGCACAGACAGGCTGCACAATCTGCACCTGGCTGCACAGATTAGTAATGTCTGCCATGGGCACGGGATGGGTGGCTGGGACGCAGAGAGAAGGAGAGAGTCCAGGAAACAACAAATTATGGAAAGACTGTGACCCTGGAAAGGGGGCCCTAGGGGATTATAGGTTAAACTGTTGTTCGGTTGCTAAGTCGTGTCCGAGTCTTTGTGACCCCATGGACTGCAGCACAGCAGGCCTCCCTGTCTTTCACCATTTCCCAGAGTTTGCTCAAACTCATGTCCACCGAGCTGGTGAGGCGTCCAGCCGTCTCATCCTCTGTGGTGCCCTTCTCCTGTTCTCAGGCTTTGCCAGCATCAGGGTCTTTTCCAGTGAGTCAGTTCTTTGCATCAGGCGGCCACAGTATCTTTATAGAAATAATCAAAATGAGGTCCATTGCACCTGAAAATATGTGAGTTATTTTCAAATATCTTTTGATATTGATCTCTAACATAACTCCACCGTGATAANTTTGCCAGCATCAGGGTCTTTTCCAGTGAGTCAGTTCTTTGCATCAGGCGGCCACAGTATCTTTATAGAAATAATCAAAATGAGGTCCATTGCACCTGAAAATATGTGAGTTATTTTCAAATATCTTTTGATATTGATCTCTAACATAACTCCACCGTGATAAGAAACAGTCTCTGTATGATTTCAATACCTTTAGACACTCAAATTTTTGCGCCTCCTCTTACGTCCCTGAATAGGTTCTAGTGTTTCCTATAGTCTATGGGAACTTGAATAGAATGTGTATCCCACTGTTGTGTGAAAATTGTATAAATCTTAATTATGTTAAATTGGTTCATAGTGATTTTCAGGTTTACTATATCCTTCTCTTGTTGCTCAGTTGCCCAGTTGCAACTGACTCTTTGTGACCCCATCAACTGCAGCACGCCAGGCCTCCCTGTCCCTCACCCTCTTCCAGAGTTTGCCCAAGTTCATGTTCATTGCATTGGTGATGCCATCCAGCCATCTCATTCTCTGACGCCCTCTTCTCACTCTGCCCACAGTTTTTCCCAGCGTCAGAAACTTTTCCAATGAGCTGTCTGTTTATATCACATGACCAAAATCCTAGAGCTTCAGCTTCAGCATCAGTTCTTCCAGTGAATATTCAGGACTGATCTCCCTTAAGATTGACTGGTTTGATCTCCTTGCTCTCCAAGGGACTTTCAGGAGTCCTCTCCAGCACCACAGTTTGACGACATCAGTTCTTTGGAATTCTGCCTTCTTTACAGGTCCAGCTCTCACGACCGTATATGACCACTGGGATCTGTATCTTCATTCTGTTAACTTTTGAGAGTTTGAGATTGAAACTCCAACTAAAAATCTTAATTTATCTACTTAAAAAATAATTGTAATATACAATGGAACTATATGTAACCTTGTTCTGTATTTTCCAAGTCTCCTGTAAATGTTATCATATTTTCATAATTCAAAAAGTTAACCATTTAGAAAAGATTTATTAAAGTAAATAAAATAATAAAATTATGGATAAAAATTAAAATGAGGTCAACAGGGTGGGCTCTAATTCAAGATGACCGGTGTCCTTGTTAACAATGGGGAATTTGGAACAGATAGCCGCATATAGGAACAGCACGTGATCACGAAGACAGCCATCTACAAGGGAGAGAGGCGTGCACGTCTCCTTCTTACACCACAGTCCTCGGAAGGAACCAGCTAACTCTGGGACTTCCCTGGTGGTCCATTGATTAAGGCTCCACGCTCTCAATGCGTGGGGCTGTGGTACAGTCCTTGATCAGGGAACTGGATCCCACATGCAGCAACTTAGTCCACGCGCCTTAACAAAGGCCCAGCACAGCCAAATAAAGAAATAAATAAATCTCTTTTTTTATTTTAAAAAGAAGGAACGAACCCTGCCAACACCTTGATTTTGGACTTCTGGCCTCCAGAAGTGGGAGACAATAAACTTCTGTTATTTCAACCACCCAGTCTGGGGTGCCTTATTACAGCAGCCCTGGGGCAATGGCCTCTGGGCTCAGAAGTGTTGACAAAGACCGGAAGAGGCTGTAGGCCTCCAAGTCAGGAGATCTCACCCCCTTTCCACCTGGACACCCCTCTCTGGCCTTGGCCTCTTTGACTATCAGAGTGGGACAGACTTGCTGGCTGCCTGGCCCTCTCCCAGCCTTAAATCTAGCTACCAGTTGTTGCCTCCTGTGGACTTCTAATGCCAAGGGTGGGGCCTGTGGACCTCAAAGTTGAGAGTGACACGCATGACATTTAACCGCCTTGTATTAGTTAGGCCACAATAGTGCTGTGTAACAAGTGACCCAAAGCTTCCAACCTCAGGAGTGACTGACTGCACGGGGTGGTTTTGACTCTGGGTCTCCCATGGGGTTGCTACCAAGAGGTTGGCTGGACTTCAGTCTTCTGAAGTCTTGACTAGTGTGGGACAATCCTCTTCAAGGTGGCCCACTCACTTGCCGCAGCTAAGAGTTGGCTGTTGGTGAGAAGCCTCAGTTCCTCACCTCCATGTTACTGCTTGAGCATCCCGACAGCATGGTGGGTGGCCTCCCGAGAGGGAGCCATGCGAGAGACCAAGGCAGAAGCTTGGTGTTGAGTTTCATGACCTGGTCTTGGGAATGACACAGTGTCACTTCAGAAGTTCAGTGCTGGAGAGGCCTATGTAAGGGTATGAATACGAAAAAGTCATGATCACCAGGGACTTCCCTGGTGGCTCTCAAATTAAGAATCTGCCTGGAATGCAGGAGACCTGGGTTTGATCCTTGGGTTGGGAAGATCCCCTGGAGAGGAGAGTGGCTACCCACGTGGAATGACACAGTGTCACTTCAGAAGTTCAGTGCTGGAGAGGCCTATGTAAGGGTATGAATACGAAAAAGTCATGATCACCAGGGACTTCCCTGGTGGCTCTCAAATTAAGAATCTGCCTGGAATGCAGGAGACCTGGGTTTGATCCTTGGGTTGGGAAGATCCCCTGGAGAGGAGAGTGGCTACCCACGGAGCCTGGTGGGCGACAGTAGTGGATGGGGCTGCAAAGAGTTGGACACAACAGAGCTATTAACACTGCTGCTGCTAATGGTCACCAGGGCCATCAGAGTGCCCGGCAGGATAAGAGATCTGGTACTAGAAAGGATTCTGGGGGCAAAGGGTTGTGAAGGAAGAGTCTTACGGATTGAATTTGGGAAAGATGGAGCCTTGAGAGTACGTTTGTGTCCCACATACCACAAACTGGATGGCTTAAAACAGTAGCAATTGACTCTGGCCAGGGACGTGCCTGGTGGTGCAGTGGTTAGGAGTCTGCCTGCCAATGCAGGAGACACAAATTTGATCCCTGGTCCAGGAAGACTCCACATGCTGCAGAGAATTAATCCCGTGGGCCGCAACTACTGAAGCCCATGCTCAGCAACAAGAGAAGCCTCTGCACCTCAGCTGGAGAGTGGGCCCTGCTCATCGCAAATAGGGAAAGCCAGGACACAGCAGCAAAGACGCAACGCTGCTGCTGCTAAGTCACTTCAGTCATGTCCAACTCTGTGCGGCCCCATAGACGGAAGCCCACCAGGCTCGCCCGTCCCTGGGATTCTCCAGGCAAGAACACTGGAGTGGATTGCCATTTCCTTCTCCAAGGCATGAAAGTGAAAAGTCAAAGTGAAGCTGCTCAGTCACACAACACAGCCATAAGTAAATAAATAAGAGATAAATTTAAAACTTGAAAAAGGTTTTTGGCCAAAAGTCCAAAATCAGGGTGTTGGCTCGGTTGGTTCCTACTAGAGGCTCTAAGAGGGAATCCACTCCACACCTCTCTTCCAGCTTCTGATGACTCCTGGAAACCCCTGGTGTCTTTGGCTTGCAGCTGCTTCCCACCACTCTCTGCTTCCGTCTTTGTATGGGCACCTTCCCTCTGTCTGTGTGCCTCAACTCTTCCTCTTTTTTCTGTTGTAAGGACACCAGTCCTTGGATTTAGAGCCGACCCTAAATCCAGGATGATCTCATCCTGAGATCCTTAACTACATTACATCTGAAAACATCCTATTTCCAAACAGGGTCACATTCACAGGTACTAGGAGTGGACTTGGATGCATCTTTTTGGGCACTTTATTTGATGCACTTTGCTTCCCAGGTGGTCCAGTGGTAAAGAACCCGCCTGACAATGCAGGAGATGCAGGAGATGCGGATTCCATCCCTGGGTCGGGGACGAGCCCTTGGAGTAGGAAATGGCAACTTACTCCAGTATTATTGCCTGGAGAATCCCAGGGACAGAGGAGCGGGGCGGGCTACAGTCCATGGGGTGGCAGAGTCAGACATGACTGAGTGCCTGAGCACACACACATTCAGCCCACTACAGGAGGCTCCCCACGGAGGGCCTGAGAGATGCCATGAGTTAGTAGCTCCATCTGCTTTGGCTCAGGCATCACCTCTAGGGAGCCCGCTATCTCTTTGTGCCCCACGGCGCCTGTGCCTGCCACCACCACTGCACCGTTATTCCTTCAATGAGCATTTACTGAGCACCTGCTCTCTATCAGGCACTGAGCTGGGTCCCAGAGGTTCACAAGTTCAGGTTGCCAGATTTAGCATGCGAAAACCTGGAACACACTGAAATCTGAACTTCAGATGCAGAATGAGTTTAAGTTTGCTCCCATATTGCATCTGGCGACGCTGACAGCAGCAGAGGAGAGCAGCCCAGCCTTCAAACTGCAGGAAGTTACCGTCTTATAGAGGACATGGCAGGGTGCAGTGGGGAAGAACAAGGCATCAGGAGACCCAGGGAGTGCGCCGGGCCCGCGGGAGCGAGGGCAGCGAGAGAAGCCTTCCCACCTCCAAGCTGGGACCCGGGCTGAGGGAAAAAGAGAGTTTCCCAGGGTGGGGAAGGGGACCCTGGCCAAACATGGAGACAGCCATCTCCGAGGGCTTTCACTGGCCCACCAGCTGTTCACTTTTGTTTTTAAAGGGTGGTGTGTGGTGGCACAGATGCCAAAGAAGACTGTTTCAAGGAGAGGGGGTGAAGGATACACCAGATGTTGCCTGGACGTGCAGAAAGATAAGGACTGAGACGTGTCGCTTGGAGATAGCAGGGCTGCTGAAAAACGTCCCCTGGGAGAGGCTTCCGTGGGGTGGTGGGAGCAGATCAGGCTGTGACAGGGGGAGAGTGAGCAGTATAAGGAGAGGGGGCGTAGAGACAGGGAAGGCCACTTTCTGCGGAGGTTTTTGGGTGGAGGGAAGCGGAGAGCAGGGTTGAGGAGGGCTGGGGGAGGGACGGGTGACTGAAGGGAAGGACCCTGAGGGGAGGAGGCTCAGCTCTCAGGTGGCAAGGAGGGGAGGGTGGAGCACCTTCAGATTCTTTTCTGGTCTTTGTTTTTTTCTTTTTGGGAAATGAGGGATTCTCCTTGACAGGGTAAATAGATGGGGGGAAAAAAACGGAAACAGTGACAGACTTTATTTTCTTGGGCTCCAAAAATCACTGTGGATGGAGAATGCAGCCATGAAATTAAAAGACACTTGCTCCTTGGAAGAAAAGCTATGACAAACCTCGACAACATTATTAAAAGCATAGACATCTCTTTGCCAACAAAGGTCCATACAGTCAAACCTATGGTTTTCCCAGGAGTCATGTAGGGATGGGAAATTTGGACCATAAAAAAGCTGAGTGCCGAAGAACTGATGCTTTCAAACTGTGGTGTTGTAGAAGACTTTTGAGAGTCCCTTGGACAGCAGGGAGATCCAACCAGTCACTCCTAAAGGAAATACACGCTGAATATTCATTGGAAGGACTGATGCTGAAGCTGACGCTCCAGTAGTTTGGCCACTGATTCGAAGAGCTGACTCACTGGGAAAGACCTTGATGCTGGAAAAGATTGCGGGCAAGGGGAGAAGGGGGTGACAGAGGATGAGATGGTTGGATGAAATCGCCGTCTCAATGGGCATGACTGAGTAAACTCTGAGAGTTAGTGAAGGACAGGGAAGCCTGGCGTGCTGCAGTCCACAGAGTTGCAAAGAGCTGGATTTGACTCAGTGACTGAAAAACAACTCTTCGACCAGCTGATCACCAGGTGCAAAGTCTGCCCATCCATCTCCCGCTGGGCTGTGGGGGCTGTGACGGCCGCCCCCTGGGCAGGGCTCTCTTCCAAGGCTGTTCCCCAGCAGAGAAGACTACAGTCCAGGGCAGCCTCCAAGCCTCCACCAAGCACCTGAGTGAATAAATAGCTGCGGGCAGTTGAGGGCTGTGAAGTGAGGAGGGCAAGTGGCTGTCTTGGGAGGAAAGGGAGTCCAGGAAGGAGGCGGGAAGGGTGCAGGGCCTGGGAGACAGTGTGTCCATCCCTACGGCCAGAGGAGGGTGGAGGAGGTGGCCCAGGCTCCCTGGTGAGGGCTGGAGGGCGGGACTGACAGGGCAGCTTAGACAACAGCCTGCTCCCTAGGGGCAGAGGTTTGGCAGTGAAGGGCAGGAGGGTGGGAGAGATGGGCTTTTGTGGCGATTCCTCTCTTGCCCCAAGCCATGCCAGATGCCTTGCAACCTCTCATCTTGTTTAATCTCATTAATTCCCACCAGTAGCCCTGGAAGATGATGTTGATGATGAAGATGACTGCTGTTGGTGGTCTCACTTTATAAATAAGGAGACTGGAGTCACTGTACCTGTCAACTACCAATCGGCACTTACCAAGAGCATTGCCAGTGACCAAAGGACAAAGGCATTTGCCATGCGCCTCTACAGAGGTTCCCTGTAGCTCAAATGGTGAGGAATCTGCTTGTGATGCAGGAGACCAGGATTCGATCCCTGGGTTGGGAAGTTCCTCTGGAGAAGGGAATGGCAATCCACTCCAGTATTCTTGCCTGGAGAATTCCATGGACAGAGAAGCCTGGCGGGCTACAGTCCGTTCGGTTGCAAAGAGTCAGACTGAGCGACTAACACACACCTCTACAGAGATTGAACCCTGTGCTGGTATAGCCGTTGACCTTCAACAACCCCCCGAGGGAGTTCAGGGTGGAGTGAGGCGCTCTGTGCTCCAGGGAATCTGGTGGGACAGGTCTTTAAACAGCTGGATGTTTTCAGGAACAGATTTTATGATCTCAGTCCTTGCAGTCTCCTCATATTTAGAGAAGCACTAAATCCTTTCATGGTGACATCAGATCCTCATGAATAACAAAAAAAAACCTTTTGAAAACGAGTGCTTCATGGTATTGATTCCCCCTTCACCAAAATCTTGTATATTGACCCTCCCCCACGGCCACTATGGAGCAGCCTCTCAGAGCTATCTAAGATGCTGCCTCCAGGGCTGCAGGCCTCATTTTGACCCAGACAAGACTTAACTCACAACTCTCAAGTTGCACAACTTTACTTCCCTGGTGGCTCAGATGGTAAAGCATCTGCCTATAATCCAGGAGACCCAGGTTCGATCCCTGGGTTGGAAAGATCCTCTGGAGAAGGCAATGGCAACCCACTCCAGTACTCTTACCTGAAAAATCCCATGGATGGAGGAGCGTGATACGCTACAGTCCATGGGGTCGCAAAGAGTCGGACACAACTGAGCGACTTCACTTTCTTTTCTTTCTAAAGTTACAAAGGATGGAAGTAGCAGAGAGGATGTTTAAACCCAGGCCAGTCTGATTCCAAAGCAGGCTCTGTCCACCACCCAGGGAGACCAAGGAAGCTCTGAGCAGGAGAGAGCCTATAACTGGGCACACCCCGCCCCGCCCCGCCCAGGGAGAAGGACACCACTGTGGGGCAGGAATAGGGCACCGGGCCTTCTCAGGCCTCCTGAGGGCCGAGGTGATATCACCTCCCCGAGGGACTACTGGGCCCACCTCCCAGGCCTGGTCTGGTGTCCAGCAATCTCCGGCAGCCTGGAGGTGGATGGACCCAAGAGGGAGGAGTGGCCACAGAGACAGGGCACGGGTATCACGGTGGCGGGGATCCCTGAAAGAGCTTACCATGAAGCTCAATGTGGGTGAGGAGACCGGGAAGCCAGAATAGGCCGGGGGCTGCACTCTGCCCTTCCTCCCTCTGTGGACCCCTTCCCCACTCCTGTATGCGTCCTTGGCTGGCAAATACTCTCCTCCCCTAGAAACCTCCCTACCTCCTCCTCCTTCAAGGGCAAGTTCAGAAGTCCCCTCTATCTACCTTGACCACCCTTCCTCCCACACTTAGTTCCCTCTCTGGTCCCTAGAGTGCTAGAGACCAGATTTTCTGACCCAGGAATGGGATGCAGGCCTAAGATCTGTTCATTCTAATTTACTGACATTCCCTCTATGGTCTCACCCAGTCTCATCCAGCTTTAAATACCATTCATACCTGACACGCTGAAATTGATATCTCCAGGCTGGACCTCTCCCCTGAGTTCCAGCCTCTGATCACTCCACATCTCCTTGTGAATGTCTAAAAAGACATCTCAAACCTGACTTGCCCAAAACTGAAGTCCTGGTCTTCCCCTTCCCCACCCACCTTCCTCCCTCCAAAGTTGTCTGCATTATCAGTCGAAGGCACTCCATTTTTCCAGTAGCACAAGCTAAAAACCTTGAAGATGATGTCTTGGTTCTTCTCTTTCCCCCACACCCCATATCTAGTCCATTGGGAAGTCCTTGGATCTTCCTTTAACATGCGTCCATGTCCTGAACCCTTCTGCCACCTCCACTGCCACTCAGCTGGGGCAAGCACCATCAGTCTTGTATGGATTACAGCAGTGGCCTCTGCACTGCCCTGCCGTTGACCTGGCCCCTACACGCTTCTCAACCCAGCAGCCAGGCGGCCCTGTGAGCACATAATCCAGGCCTTCTACTCCTTCCAGACTCTCTAATAGCTCACTCTAATTCCAGCCAAAGTTGTTTTAAAATCTACAAGCCTGGGCTTCCCTAGTAGCTAAGTAGTCAAGAATCTATCTGCCTGCCAGTGCAGGAGACACAGGTCTGATCCCTGATCTGGGAAGCTCCCACATGCTTCAGGGAACTAAATCTGTGCAGTACAACTACCAAGCCGATGCCCTAGAGCCGGGGAACCGCCTGAAGCCTGTGTGCCTAGAGCTGCAACAAGAGAAGCCACAGCAGCAGGAAGCACCGCAACTGGAGAGCGGCCCGCGCTCGCCGCAGCGAGAGCAAAGCCTGAGAACCGGAGACTCAGCATAGCCCAAAATAAAGGAACGAATAAAATGATCTTAAGAAACCCCTGCAAGCCCTGCAGAATCCTCCTCTAACTTGTCTGATTTTCACTTCCCACCCTTCTCCCGCTGGCCCACTTTGCTCCAGCCCGCTGTGCTGTGCGGCTTGTAATTAGTTCCTCAAACATTCCAATCCTGCTCCTGCTGGGGAGTTTTGGACTACCTGCACCCTCAGCCTGGAATGCCCTTCCCCTAGACGGCCTCTGGACTTTCTGCCTCCCCTCCTGCAGATCTTGACTCAACTCTCACTTCTTGTTTGCCTTCTCTGAACGTTTTAGTTAAAACTATAAACCTGGGGACTTCTCTGCTGGTCCACTGGCTAAGACTCCGTGCTCCCAATGCAGGGGGCTCAGGTTCCGCCCCTGGTCATCGAACTTGATCCCGCCTGCCTCCGCTAAGAGTTCACATGCTGCAACTCAAGGTCTTGCAAGTCAGAACTAAAGAGCCCGTGAGCCACAACTAAGACCTGATGCAGCCAAATAAATAAATATTAAACAAAATAAAAACAAATTTTGACTTTCCACATCTGTCTTCCCTGTTTCATTTTCCTGCGTATGACGTATATCATCCAACATGATATGTATTTTACTGGTTCATTCGTTTCGTTCATTATCTTCCTCTTCCTTCTAGAATACAGTTTCTATGAGGGCAGTGCCTTTTCTGTTTGTTGTTTTCTTTGCTGCCTGCAACAGTGCCTAGCACATGATGGGCACTCAACAAATCCTGCTTGAGTGGCTGTTTGGGGGCCACCCCTGTGCTGTGCTGAGGGAAGGACAAGGAGTAAAACCTGACAAAGCCTACGAGGTTTGTCTTGGGTGGCGGCTTTCTGATTTCCATGAGTACGACCCTATCTGGGGAGCTCTTAGAAGCGAACATTCTGGCTCCAGCCCTGGAGATTCTGGGGTAGGCGCCAGGGCGTGCACAGTGCCCAGGTTCCCTAGGTGATGGTGATGCGGGTCAAGCTGGGGTCACACTGGTCTGCTGGGATAGACTGAAATGAACGACGTCCAGGACGCCGGCTGTCTCAGTTTCACATCACCTTCCACTTCCCAGTAAACATGCCTGCCGCCCCTCTGAAGTGTAAGTTCCGGACTAGAACGGCATGTTGTTTCTTTCTGCGTCCCCTGGGCTCCGCATAGCGTTAGTATAGTCCTGTGCTGTGCTTAGTTGCTCAGTCGTGTCCGACAGTTTGCGATCCCACGGACCATAGCCGGCCAGGGTTCTCTGTCCATGGGGATTCTCTAGGCAGCAACACTGGAGAGGGTAGCCATGCCCCCCTCAGGTATGGTCCTGCTGCTGCTGCTGCTGCT
>SJYX01022369.1:176235-186754 GCA_006410675.1 Oreotragus oreotragus
TGGTGTGCGAGACCCTCGGCCCGCCTCCCAAGCTCTCCACCTGCGCGCCTTACCCCCGCCCGTCCCTTCGCGGGGCTCTGCGCCGGCGCGGTTCCCGCCGGAGCGCGCTGGGGAGCCCGCGAGGCGCATGCGCAGTCCGGGGCCCGCCGCTGCTCCACTGTCGCCGCTACCGCGGCCTCCCAGCCGGCAAGTGTGGGAAGGAGGAGCTGAGCGCCACCGCCGCCGTTGTCGCCATGGGGGTGAGTGAGGCAGGGAGAGGAGACGCCAGGGCTGGGAGGGCTCCCCGCTCCCCTTGCCACCCCCCTGCGCCCCCATTGTTCCTTGAACCCCCTCTCACGTGACCCTGACCCCCTCCGGCCTCACGTGACCCCCCCTCCCAGCCCCCACATGACTCGACTACCTCAGTCGAAGTGTCCCCACGCCCGGCCCAGCCCTGGGAATCTCCTGGGGAGCCCCCTCTCCGGGCCCCACCCCCTACGGGGCCCCCCGTCTCTCGCGTCGCGCCCGCCCCTGTCTTCCTCTAGGATCTGTTATCTTCTTGGCGCCCACCCCCAATCCCCGTGCAGTCCCTGGGTATCCCTTACGCCCCCGGGGGTCACCCATCATCCGGCTGTCACCAGCTTCGTGGCTTCCCATATCCTAGGCCTGCACTGGCTCGGAGGGAACCGAGGCCCAGAGGAAAAGAGGCACCCAGCCAAGGTCACAGACAGTGACTGGGGGTCAGACCCTGACTCGGGGCTCTCGAATCCCCCGCCCCTGCACTTCCCGCTACTCGGCGAAGCTGGTTTCCCCAGGATCTTTCGAACGTCTCTACCAGGTTCCTCTTGCTCCAAAAACATTCTTTTCCTTATCGACAGAGGCTTGCCTTCAGGGGCTTCCCAGATGCACGCAAGTGGGTCTTATTAGTTGGGTTGCTAGTGTTGTTCACACCGCAGGTGGTTTTGCATGGGGAGGCTGTGCAGAAAGTGAGCAGGGGACGGTGGAAGGGCCCTGCTGATGGCCCCAGCCCCGGATGGATAGTGACCACCTGTTCGGCAGAAGGCAGTCTGCTAAGTCACTTCAGTCGTGTCCGACTCTGTGCGACCCCACAGACGGCAGCCCACCAGGCTCCCCCATCCCTGGGATTCTCCAGGCAAGAATATTGGAGTGGGTTGCTATTTCCTTCTCCAATGCATGAAAGAGAAAAGTGAAAGTGAAGTCGCTCAGTCTGTCCGACTGTTAGCGACCCCATGGACTGCAGCCCACCGAGCCCCTCCGTCCATTGGATTCTCCAGGCAAGAGTACGGGGTGGGGTGCCATTGCCTTCCCCGCAGTCTAGAGGTGCGTTTTATGCCTTTCCCGGGCATGTGCTGATAGAAGGTTGGGCAGAAGTTACTCGCGTGTTTCTGTGCGTTCACCTTCCTGAAGTCCTAGTCAGAGCAGCACCGGTCACTCTCCTGAACAAGTAACTGGTCCTCCCTGGCACCACGTATCTTAGTTTTTACACAAAATTTCCACCACCTTTAGGGAGTCTTCACTTTGGAGCCAGAGAAACTCCAGTTCCAGCGTGATCTTCCCTGACTGGCAGCATGATGTTATGCCAGTGACCTGGCCTTTGTGGATTTGAATTTCCTCATGGATGTGATGAGGATGTTACCTCCCCTTTGAGACAGTTGTGAGGATTAAATGAGATAGTAAATGTAAATAATCACATGGCTGCCTCTTAAATAGGGGCTGTTATTTCCCCCTGTATTCTCAGCCTTCAGTTTTCTAAAATAGATTTGTGCTATTTTTAACCCATTGGGTTTGTCCCTACAGTTACTAACCTAGATTTTTATCCTCTCCACTCAAATAGTTATTGACTGAATAAATCAACTTGTTAGACAGAAATGGTTGTCTTACCCTTGTCAGAGCACTTTATGTAATCCATGTCAAAACCTATTCATCGTGTTTCAGCAAGGACTTTTGGACACTGTGCTTCATGTGTAGAAAATCAAGTCTAGAGGCCTTAGGCATCTTTAACCTAGATTTTAGTGAAAGGTCCCAGGCCCCATCTTCTGTTGAAACTGAATAAAATCTTGTGTCCCTGGTATTACTTGGTGAATCTGCCCAGCATCAGCCTTTCCAGACTGAGCAGAAAGCAACAAGCATAACATGCCATTCTGGTTCAACACTTCCTCATTGGTTGAGTCGAAACAGCGGGCCTCAGAGATCCTGAGATCCTGCTGCTTCCTCTAGGGCCCCAATCTTGTTACTCATACGTTACAGATGTGTTTCTCAGAACAGCCCCTACCTGGTTGGTCTCTTCCGGCCTAAAGCTCACTACGAAAGAGAGATGTGAATTTTCCTCCCTGAAGGAGAGCCAGAACCCTCTTGTTATCCTCATTCTTTATGGGTGAAGAGCTCTGGACTCCCCACCTCATGTCGGAAGGGTCATGGTTCCTAGTCATCAGCCTCCAGCAGAGCGCCTTGCTCCGTATAGCTGTCTGGCCGCTGGCTGAGGGAGAGGGTGGCCTCAGGTGGAGCGCCGTTCTCTTCAGCGTTCTCTCGCTCTTGCTGCCACACAGGTGTTGTCTCAACTTTCACTCACTCTCTTTGCCAGAAACAAGTTTTTTTCTGGATTCCTTGTGGGGTGGAAGCCTTAATACTGAAAACCTAAAGGGCACCAAGGCTTTTTTCTGAAAGGTGCCTCCTGCCCCCATGTTGGTGTTTTTTAATTTCACTCTGTGACCCCTCACAGTCATAGAGCTACTATTATTACCAGCAGTCATAGAGATACCACTTTGAGGGACTCACTGGTGGTCCAGTGGTTAGGACTGTGTTCTCACTGCCAAGGGTGCAGGTTCAAGCCCTGGTGAGGGAATTAAGATCCCACAAGCTGCAAGGTGTGGCCAAAAGAGAGAGAGAGAGACTACTTTGATAGAAATAGCAAGGGGAGGAGTTTGACAGCTGCATGTGAAAACACCACTTCCAGTTACAGCAAGCATCAGTTACGTTTAATTGATGGGCGGAGCATGGACTTTGGGGTTCAGACCTGGCTTTGAATCTTGGAGGATTTATTCAGCAGGTGTTTAGGGCTACTAGGTACTTGTGAACAGAAATCCTTACAATAAAGAATTTTTGTATCTGGTATATTGTATCCTTTTTTCCATCGCAACAGCCCTGTGAGGTAGAGGGATCGTTAGCCCCGGCTTATGGATAAACTCTGGGAGTTGGTGATGGACAGGGAGACCTGTCGTGCTGCAGTCCACGGGGCTGTAAAGAGTCGGACACAACTGAGCAACCATACTGAACTGATTGATAAGGAAACTGTGGTTCAGAGGAACCGAGTGACTTGTTGGAAAGAGAGTAAATAACTTGCCCAAAGTCACACAGCTATTAAGTAAGTGGGAGGGCTGAGAATCAAATCTGGGTCTCTTGACTCAAAATCCCACACTCTTTATTATGTAAAGCTCCCTTGGGAAAGACACTTAACCACAAGGAGCTTTACTGTTCACTGTGCTTATTTCCCATTTTAATTAGGAGACTTTTCCTGTGTCCCCGCAGGATAGTCTTACCTCCACGAGGCAGGACAAAGCTAATTGGAACAGTAGGAGCCCACTTTTCCTCGCATGTGCTCGTTTCGGGGGAGGGCCTCTGCCTGTCAGGCCCAGCCGGCGTAGCCTGTCTCTTACCTGATGTGCAGGCAGCAAAGCGCTTTAGAGGCACTTTCTTTACCCACAGTCTTGGGCCACAGTGGCCCGAAGCTCCCATGAGCCGCCTGGCTCACCTGTTCCCCTGCGTGAATGAGCCCGTAAGTCTGCAGGCCCAGACCTGGCCCTCCTGCTGCTTGTGCTTGGGAATTGCTTAGTTTTGGTGCTTAAGAATGAGACGCTATGGAGGGAACCTAGATTTCATTGCCTGCTGGGTTCTGGACATCACACGTGCAGCACCTCCGATTCTTCAGCTCTGTATCACGCTGGGAGAGCGCTAGCGTGCAGGGTGAAGGGAGGGAGCTGGCCTCGATGGTGAAGGCATGTGGATATCTGGCCTAGCCTTGCAGCTGTTCTGTTAGGCCGGCAGACAAGTCCCCATTTTCCTGGAGGTGGAGTTCCTTTCTCAGTCACCTGGCCTGTTTGATCCCAAAGCGTATGTCCTTTCTGCCCCATTGCACAGCCCTGGTGATCTTCAGCCTCAGGTTTCCCTGTTCTTTATCCCTGGCTCAGTGTGGAGGTGGGGTCTGGGGTGGTACTGTGTGGGCATGTCACATCAGCTGCCACCATGCCAGAAGGGTAATGAGGAATTAGTCACCCACCCAGCAGCTGCCTTGGGGGCTCCCGAGGTCTCATCTTGACCTTATCCGAACAGAGCCGAGAAGGTCTTGGCCACGGTTAGGCTCTCCCAGTGGGAGACAGCGTGGCTGGGGGGACAGATGCTGACTCTGCAGCCCAGCCCCTGGGATTTAGTCTCCCCTTTGCCATTTGCTCTCTGGGGAACTCTGAACAAGTCACAATATCCCTTTGAGCCTCAGTTTCTTCTTGTGAAAGTGTTCTGCAAGATGAGTGTGTCTCAGTGTTATCTTGAAACTCAGATTCCCAGAGGGGGTAAAAAATGGATGCTCTAAAACTTCTCTGTGGTAGAGAGGGGCTAGTTCTGTCCCCAGGTCCCAGCGTCATGAAGACAGTCTGCTCTCTTGTTCCTTCCTCCAGGGAGGTGAGAAAGGGGCTCCAGCCCGGCTTCCTGCAGTGTCCAGCCTGCAGCTGGTACACAGCCGGTGCCGGGTGAGGCTGTACCTGGAAGAGCCAGCCCTGTGAGCTTCTGGTATCGGAACTCTTGCCTCCTGCTTGCTTGTGCAGGAGTTAGGCAGTGTCATTCTGGAGGAATCGAGGGTAGAGTTGATCCGGCAGCTGGGTTTTTCAGCTCACCCTTTCCTGGGCTGTGTCCCAGCTAAGGTGGAATTGAAAGTAGCAAAATATCTCACTGTTGAGGTCAGGAAGTGAGGGGTGGGGTCAGACGAGGCCATGTGGCTGGTGAAAAGCTGAGCTGTCTTCCCAGTGCCTTGGGGTGATTCAGGAGGTGCCTGTGTTGCTCTGCCCCTCCTTGGGAGTGAGAATGGAAAGTGTCGTTTATTGATCACAGGCCACAGTAACCCTCACGGGCTTAATACTTTAAAGGAGTTATTCAGGGCCGTGCTCATCAGTTGAGGGAAGGAGGCTCCAAGAATGGCTGTGGCTTGTTCTAAGACCTGAAGGGAGTACAGGGCAGAAAGAGGCTTTGGAGAAGGGCTGTTGAGCTTTGGGCTCTTTTCTCCGTGTTTCCAGTTTGTTTGATTGTTCTTTGGCGGTGGTGGGCCGTCGCTGCTACGCGCAGGCTCTTGCTAGCTGCGGGCAGCAGGGCCTCCTCTTCATCACGGTGCCTGGGCTCCTTGTGGTGGTGGCATCTCTTCTGGGCTCCACGGCACACGGGGTCCTGCCGGAGCAGGGCTGAAACCGCCTTCCCTGCACTGGCAGGCGGACTCCCAACTACTGGACCCCCAGGGAAGCCTACCTGCTTTCACACAGGGTAAGAGGGGAGGGTCCATGTAGACTTGAGAAAACCTCATGTGACTCTCCAGACCGGACGTGCTCCGTTTGGAGGTATGCAGAGGCTCGTGGTTTGCTTCTCTGTGTAAGGACAGCCTCCCCTGCAGCTTGACTCTGCTGACCACACGTCAGTGTGGCCTCTGTCCCCAGGTGAACTCCTTGGGGCCCTTCACTCTGCCCTTGGCGTCACTGGGTGTTAAGTGCACCTGCTGCTCACTGGCCTTGCCTGCGCCGCCATTTCTGGGAGCAGCTCCATCTCTTTAAGCTGGAGTGCCCCGGGCCTGGCTTAGAAAGGGACCCACCTCCCCAGGAGGCTGTCCCCAGAGCAGATCTTTGTTTCTTGAAGCCTGAAGACACTGAAAAGGCTTTGAATAAATTTATACTTAAGAGCAGCTGTCAGCAGCTGCCTCAGATGCCATTGCCTTCCTGAAACCTGCCCTGAATGTGTCTAAAATTACTTGTTCCTGTCTTAGGAGGGAATGAACAAGTGAATATTTATTAGGCAGCTGCTGAGGTGTGGGGCTCTGCTTCAGGTATTGCTCTGTGCTCTCACTGAGTCCTCACGGTGATCCTGTGGTCCTGTGGTTAGTCCTCTTCCCGGTAGAGAAGTGGAGAAGTCGAGCGATGCTCCTACGGTCTCATGACTGGGAAACGCTCAGGTCTCCAGCCAGACCTGAGTTCCTGCTGCTGAGACCAGGCACGCGAATCAGGGACCGGCCCTTAGGGTCCCCAGAGGGAAAGTCGAGTCCCGTCTTTCGCTGGTCACTGCCTTCCAGCCCACTCTGCTTTTCCCTCTTGCAGAGGAAGTCGAGCAAAGCAAAGGAGAAGAAGCAGAAGCGGCTGGAGGAGCGAGCAGCCATGGATGCTGTCTGTGCCAAAGTGGACGCCGCCAACCGGGTATCTCTCCCCTCTTTCCTAGTCCCTTCCTCCTGGAACTTGAGCTTGGTTTTAAATTTGACTTCTTTTGGCGCCACCCTGTGGCAGAACGGAGTTACTACGCATCCGCATCTCTACTGCCTCCTTGCTGCGGTGGGGTTGGGGTGGGGCTTTGGACCAGCCTGGCTGGAAGCCTGGGAGAGATGTGAGGAGGACCAGAGATGGACCCAGGCGTGCAGGGAAGTGTGTGGAGTCAAGAGAAAGTGGCTGCTTCTCTTTGTGGGTCTGTTTCCTTACCACTGGAAAAGCGTCTGGAAAAGTTTTTATTAGGGTTTTGGATCTTGGGGAGGAAGCCTCCCTAGTAAAATATGGTATAGTTTTCTCATTCTTGCCTTCAGACACTGACTGCCTGCCTGGGAGGTGCCACAGGTTGTGCTGTGCTCTGGGGGTTGCAGCAGCCTGGTTTCAAGGCGCCACAGTCAGTGGCGGAGTGGCCATGATCCTGAGCACCTGGGGGGCCTGACTGGGAGCAGCTCAGCTTTCCTGGGAACCGGAGAGATTTGGGTCACCCTTCCTGCTGCAGTTCACGTTCCAGGTTTTGTTATTCTTTTAGTCCACTCAGTAAACCGTCATACTTCCAAGGATACGGCCCAGGGACGATTGGCCATCTTGGATTTTGACCAGGGAAGGTTAGTTGAGGACCTCGTAGAAGGACATGAGTGGATCAGGGGACCTCTCTCCTCTTGGGCCGGGTGAGCACTGAGCAGGTTTTAGGCCCGGAGGCCAGCGTTTTAGTGTTAGGCAGGAAAGGTTCTTCTTTCCCATGTCAAATGAAGCTACAGCTTTGCTGGGCCTTCTTCCTACACCCTACACGTGACTTCAGAGCTAAGACAGATAGTGGGTCTGTGTGAGGGCTGCTCCTGGGCCAGGGAGCTGTGCCTCCACGTGGGTCCATGTAGGGTGGAGCTGGTGATGGCCAGGCCCACGCTTGTGCTGCGTACTCCTCTTTTCTTTCCCTCCACAGCTTGGAGACCCACTGGAGGCTTTCCCAGTGTTCAAGAAATACGATCGGAACGGGTGAGTGTTCAGCCTTCTACCTGTCCTCTCCTTGCTCTTTAGGAATTCACCTTTCCAGAGTAGGTGTTCTCAGACTTCCTTTTTCTTTGTTAGTGAAAAAGCAGAAACGATGGCTAGTATCCTGCTGATACAGACCCCTCCGTTAGGGAAACGGGTCTGCGGATGAGCACCGGTGGCCTGACCTCAGACTGACGTCTGTGTGGGACTTGGCTGTGCTCTCTGACCGAGAACCACAGGGCAGACACAAACCTCAGAAATCATCTGGGCTGACCCCCTCGTTTTAGGCAGGGAACCGAACCTCCGAGAGGCTAAATGAGAGTCTGAGCTTGTGGAGCTTCTCCCTGGCAGCTGAGGGGACTTTTCACTCCCATTCCAGCGCTCTTTCCCTGCGTATATAGTATAATGGTTAAAAGCCGCTTAGGGCTTTGTGACCTTGGACAAATTCCTTGCCTTCGCTGTGTCTAAATTTTCGAAATGGGCGCTTTGCCCAGAGAGTCATCAGAAGGACTGCGTGCAGTGTTAGTGCCTGGAGCACACTAAGGCTGGACCCGAGTGAGCTGTTGTTACTCCTGTTCTCTTCCCTAATCCAGCTCACTGCCGATTCTGGATTAAAGCTCCCCTCCCTTTTCTCTTGCTTTGGCTTATAAAATAGGTACCAGAGATGCTCTTGGCTCAGGGAAAAATAGGGGCTATGATTTTACAGAATCATCACCATGGGTTTGAATCATAATGATGCTTCTTATTAACCATATTTGGTTAAGTCGACATACTCTTCGAGCCTTATTTTTTATCGGTTAAATGGAGTGATGATGCCAAAGTTGCAAGGTGGTTTTAAGGATCACAGAGACTATACCCAGCACTGTAAGTCGGAGCTGGTGTCAGCATTCTAGTGAATGTGATAAGACAAATGTAAATGCTTGAGTTACGAAGAGAGACTCTAGTAGGTGATGCTACATTTGTCTTGCATGGCTGTGTCTGAGTTTCATAGTATCACATTAATGTATTCTTCCTGTCTGTGATCAGATGCGTTACAACTCCTCTCAAAGCTGCGTCATCATTCAGATTCCAGGAAGTCCTTTGACATAGTTTGGCTATGACAAACCTAGGCAGTGCATTAAAAAGCAGAGATGTCACTTTGCCAAAGTGATACAGTCAAAGGTCTGTATAGTCAAAGCTATGGTTTTTTCTAGTAGTCATGTACAAATGTGAGAGGTGGACCATAAAGAAGGCTGAGCACGGAAGAATTGATGCTTTCGAATTGAGGTGCTGGAGAAGACTCAAGAGTCCCTTGGACAGCAAAGAGATCAAACCACTCAATCCTAAAGGAGATCCACCCTGAATATTCATCGGAAGGATTGATGCTGAAGGTGAAACTCCAGTACTTTGGCCACCTGATGCTAAGAGCCGACTCATTGGAAAAGACCCTGATGCTGGGAAAGATTGAAGGCAGGAGGAAAGGGGGGCGATGAAGATGAGATGGTTAGATAGTGTCACCGGCTCTGTGGATATAAATTTGAGAAAACTGGGAGGTAGTGAAGGACGGAGGAACCTGGAGTGCTGCAGTCTGCGAGGTTGCAAAGAATCAGACACAACTTAGCGGACTGAACAAGAACAGAGATTCCTTACTGTGATCTCAGTGTTCCCGCCCCACATTCTCGTGACTTCCAGAAACACGGGCCAGCTCTGAAGCAGGCACTGCCAGTTGACTCTGGGCTCATTTGGTGCCTGGAATCGTGTGTGATTTGTGTGGATAAGACTACTTTCATGTACTTAAAGAAGTCAGATGAGGGGAGAATCAATACTCTCCAACCAGCCTTCAGAAAATTGATAGCTAAGGCAGATGCAGTGCTGTGTTGGGTTATTTCTGACCACTACATGGCCAGTAGTACAAAGAAAGAAGGCTCTTCAGAGCCAGGAGTCCTGTATTCACATGGCCGAGCACACATGTAGCTCATACAGTGCGCCAGTCAGCAGGGGTGACGGTGGCTTCCAGGGGTGATGTCCTCCGAGGAGTCATGTCAGTCCTTTCAGAATGTGGCGCTTCCTGGAGAATGTGATTTCACAGTTTGCCAAAGAGTTTAACTGTAATTTACTTAAGTCATCTAGAAGTAAATACCAGATCAAGGGAATCTGGCAGTCTGGTGGTTGAGACTCGGCGCTTTCACTCCTGTGGCCCGTGTTCAGGCCCTGGTAAAGGGAACTAGAGTCCTGCAAGCTGCATGGCATGGCCTTCCCAAAAAAATAGATTGATACCTTAATGCCTCATTCATTAGTTTAGGGAAACAAAACTTGGAGTGAACCTGAACCCTGATGCATTCTGTTGGTCAGCCGAGAGCATCCCTGTGGCCTCAGAGGAGGCAACAGTCAGGACTCCTCAGGGGGAGGGGGCTGCAGTCTTCCTGAAGGGCCTGAGGTCATCCAGCCACTTTTGCAGGCGAGATTGGAAGATAAGAATGAAGGGCTCCCATGGGTGCCCAGTGAAGGCTTGATTCAGAAATGAAAACAACAGGAAAAATGCCTCAGGGCAGGAACTAAGGGAACAGAGAAGACTAGGGTGTTTATAACAAAGTACAGAAGAATGGGCAGAGAGAGCAAAGAGGAAGCCGAGAGGGGCAGGAGTTGATAGAGTGCTGAGTCTGATAAGGAAGGTGTGGGGGGGTGGGGGCAGCAGGAAGCGGGGCTTGTCGTCAGGATGGTGGTAGGCTGGTGATGACAGTCGTTAATCTCAGCCCGAACTGCTTCGTTCCTTCACAGGCATCTTCTGTAGTCACGTCTGGGCTCAGCTTTTCCCTTAGATGAACTAAGACAGGCGCGCCTCGTCGTCAGGCTGTCCCAGCAGCGGGCGGTGCTGGGCCTGGCGCCGGCTCCAGACGCCTCCTCTCCTCTTGCAGGTTGAACGTCTCCATTGAATGTAAGCGCGTGTCTGGCCTGGAGCCGGCCACCGTGGACTGGGCCTTCGACCTGACCAAGACCAACATGCGCACCATGTGAGCACTCCTGGGGGTGGGGGGGAGGGCTGGCTGTGC
>SJYX01022369.1:188682-212105 GCA_006410675.1 Oreotragus oreotragus
GGACTGAACAAGAACAGAGATTCCTTACTGTGATCTCAGTGTTCCCGCCCCACATTCTCGTGACTTCCAGAAACACGGGCCAGCTCTGAAGCAGGCACTGCCAGTTGACTCTGGGCTCATTTGGTGCCTGGAATCGTGTGTGATTTGTGTGGATAAGACTACTTTCATGTACTTAAAGAAGTCAGATGAGGGGAGAATCAATACTCTCCAACCAGCCTTCAGAAAATTGATAGCTAAGGCAGATGCAGTGCTGTGTTGGGTTATTTCTGACCACTACATGGCCAGTAGTACAAAGAAAGAAGGCTCTTCAGAGCCAGGAGTCCTGTATTCACATGGCCGAGCACACATGTAGCTCATTCAGTGCGCCAGTCAGCAGGGGTGACGGTGGCTTCCAGGGGTGATGTCCTCCGAGGAGTCATGTCAGTCCTTTCAGAATGTGGCGCTTCCTGGAGAATGTGATTTCACAGTTTGCCAAAGAGTTTAACTGTAATTTACTTAAGTCATCTAGAAGTAAATACCAGATCAAGGGAATCTGGCAGTCTGGTGGTTGAGACTCGGCGCTTTCACTCCTGTGGCCCGTGTTCAGGCCCTGGTAAAGGGAACTAGAGTCCTGCAAGCTGCATGGCATGGCCTTCCCAAAAAAATAGATTGATACCTTAATGCCTCATTCATTAGTTTAGGGAAACAAAACTTGGAGTGAACCTGAACCCTGATGCATTCTGTTGGTCAGCCGAGAGCATCCCTGTGGCCTCAGAGGAGGCAACAGTCAGGACTCCTCAGGGGGAGGGGGCAGCAGGAAGCGGGGCTTGTCGTCAGAATGGTGGTAGGCTGGTGATGACAGTCGTTAATCTCAGCCCGAACTGCTTCGTTCTTCACAGGCATCTTCTGTAGTCACGTCTGGGCTCAGCTTTTCCCTGTAGATGAACTGAGACAGGCGCGCCTCGTCGTCAGGCTGTCCCGGCAGCGGGCGGTGCTGGGCCTGGCGCCGGCTCCAGACGCCTCCTCTCCTCTTGCAGGTTGAACGTCTCCATTGAATGTAAGCGCGTGTCTGGCCTGGAGCCGGCCACCGTGGACTGGGCCTTCGACCTGACCAAGACCAACATGCGCACCATGTGAGCACTCCTGGGGGTNCTGTCCCAGCAGCGGGCGGTGCTGGGCCTGGCGCCGGCTCCAGACGCCTCCTCTCCTCTTGCAGGTTGAACGTCTCCATTGAATGTAAGCGCGTGTCTGGCCTGGAGCCGGCCACCGTGGACTGGGCCTTCGACCTGACCAAGACCAACATGCGCACCATGTGAGCACTCCTGGGGGTGGGGGGGAGGGCTGGCTGTGCCCTGCAGAGTCCCTGTGCTGACGGCCGCTGTCTCCCAGGTACGAGCAGAGCGAGTGGGGCTGGAAGGACCGAGAGAAGCGCGAGGAGATGATGGACGACCGAGCCTGGTACCTCATCGCATGGGAAAACCGATCAGTGCCCGTCGCCTTCTCTCACTTCCGGTTTGACGTGGAGTGCGGTGATGAAGTCCTGTACTGGTAGGGGCCACGGCGCGGGGGTGGGCATGGGGAGGAGGTGGAGGCCACACGCATGTCTGGGCCTCACGGCCCCTGCAGGCTTACCCTGCTTTCCTCCCCCAGCTACGAGGTACAGTTGGAGAGCAAGGTGCGGCGGAAAGGCCTGGGGAAGTTCCTCATACAGATTCTGCAGCTCATGGCCAACAGGTAGGGAGGGGGTGGTGTGTGTGTGTGTGTGTGTGTGTGTGTGTGTGTGTGTGTGTTCCTCAGATTCTGCAGCTCATGGCCAACAGGTAGGGAGGGTGTGGGGTGTGTGTGTGTGTGTGTGTGTGTGTGCGCACATATGTGTGTGTGAGTTCCTCATACAGATTCTGCAGCTCATGGCCAACAGGTAGGGAGGGGATGGTGTGTGTGTGTGTGTGTTCCTCAGATTCTGCAGCTCATGGCCAACAGGTAGGGAGGGGGTGGTGTGTGTGTGTGTGGGTGTATGTGTGAGTTCCCCATACAGATTGTGCAGCTCATGGCTAACAGGTAGGGAGGGTGTGTGTGTGTGTGTTCCCCATACAGATTCTGCAGCTCCTGGCCAACAGGTAGGGGTGTGTGTGTGTGTGTGTGTCGCTCTTGGGAGGAGCTGCCTCTGCCGTACACCCGGGAGGGGAGGTGGGGACAAGACTCACAGGAGTGTTCTGGAAGAAGGGTATCTAGAAGCTCCCTGCCCTGCCGTGACTCCACATTTGGTGCAGTGGGCCCAGGGCAGCAAGCACCCCCAAGTGCCTGTTCTGTGCATCTCCACTGGGACGCAGAGGAGAAGGCAGTCAGGTGGGGAGCAGCCTCGTCTCAGAGGGTGGCAGTGAGAGTACTGAGCAGGGCTCAGGAGCACTCCCAGGAGCAAGCGGGAGACGGCAGGCGGAGACATGAGAGAGCACGTGTGATTTGGCACCTGTTTCTCCTTCTGGAAGGCTCTCTCTGCTTCCCTCTCAGCACACAGATGAAGAAAGTTATGTTAACGGTGTTTAAGCACAACCGTGGCGCCTACCAGTTCTTCAGAGAAGCGCTGCAGTAAGGAGCTGGGCCTGGTGGGGGCCCTCTGGGTGGCGGCAGCTGCCGGCCCGTGTCTTTCCCTGTCCTGGCCCCCCTCGTCCTGACACGGAGCTCCTGGGCCTGAGGTCCAGGGGGCGGGGGCTGGGGGAGATGGTGTGGGCGCGCCTCCGGCTTGGTCCCCTGCCCTGCTCCTGAGGCCTGACTCCTGGGGTGAAAGGCAGTCCGCCGCCCCCCACCAACCCTTCCCTCCTGCCTGCCTGCAGATTTGAAATCGATGACTCTTCCCCAAGCATGTCCGGTTGCTGTGGGGAGGACTGCTCCTATGAGATCCTGAGCCGGAGGACCAAGTTTGGGGACAGCCAGCACTCCCATTCGAGCGGGCACTGTGGCGGCTGCTGCCACTGAGTCCGAAGCCGGAACGCGCTCTCCAAGGCCCGTCCTCTCCCCGGTCTCACGCCACTCGCCAGGCGGCCTCCTCAGCCCTGACCCTGGGGAGGGGTGGTCCACCTGCCCCTCTGCTTTCCCCTGGAAGGGCAGGCTGCCGGGAGGGGCAGCGAGGAGCCTGGCGCCCAGCGCGCCCTCTCACAGTGGCCGCCTTCTCACGCGGCCCTCGGCCCTGAGCGTGGGGCTCTGCGACCTCCCTGCCGCCGGATTCCTGACAAGCCCCCTCCTGCCACACACAGCTGGATGAATGGAGCGTTTGTTCCCAGCTTCGTGAAAATCCTGGAGTCCTGGGTCAGGGTCTGGCTGGTTCGCAAAGAGGAATGGGCTCGGCGTAGGATCTTGTGCCGAGAGAGGCTTCGGAGTGGCTCCTCCCTTTCGGTGGAGGGGACGCTCGACGGAGACCCCTGGAAGGCCTTTTGTGTCACAGCCCCGGGGGCGAGGGTGCTCTTCCTGGCTGTGCCTTTGTGGATCCGCAGTTAGAGTGGAGTTGTCCCAGGGACCAGCAGGCTCTGGGAGCCCGTGGTTGTCAGCGAGATGCCAAGGGGCCAGGAAGCTGCATCAGAAAGCTGCGTCAGTGGGGCCTGTGCGGGGACCGGGGCTTCTGTGGCTTCTGACTGGGCTGCATCCCAAGCTTGGCCCCGTGATCTCAAGGTGGTGACCCGAGGTTTTTATCCATAGGAAAGAGCTGGAGCCCTGCCTGCTCATCTCATTCCCTCTCGGTGCCTCCCTCTGCCTCTCGCCTGCCCCCTGCCCTGATCTGACTCTCAAGGGGGAGATAACATCAGGGAGCCCCTCGTTCCTGCCATATTTAATGCCGTTTCCTCTCATCTTGGTGCTGTTAGCTCTCTGAGGGTGGGTCTCCTTCCCCACCACCATCCCCGCTGTCCCCCAGCCTTCGGAGAGCCCCCAGCCAGCAGCAGGCCTGCCTGCACCCCCAGCCTGGCCCCTGCTCCCTCAGGGAGGCCCGCCCTGGCTTACAGCACAGGGAGCGGCCCCGCAGCTGCCCTTCTCCCTGGTGCCACCGGTGGTGGCGGGTGGGCGGGGAAGCCCCTTCCCCTCTCGTGGGGTGGACAGGGCATGGGGTCAGAGCTCATCCCCAGACCTTACTCCCCTTCCAGGGAAGAGAATGACCAAATCCTTACCCAGGAAAAAGCACCTGCTGCCTCCCCTGGGGCAGCCTGGAGCTCCACCTCCCGGAGCATCCCAAAGGTCCTGCCTGCGGAGGCTTGCTCCCAGGAGGTTGGCCAGTGCTTCCGACCTCAGTCCACTCACCGCAGCCCCTGCCCTGGCTCAGGCCGCCTGTGCAGGCCCGTCTCCCTGAAGCTGCTCTGGCTTCTCCCAGGCCCCCACGTGTGCGGGGCTGGGGCGCACAGCCTCCCCTCTGAGTGCACTGCGATGCTCTTGACTGGCCAGCGATGGACATGGCGCTCCCTTGGAGAGAGCCCTGCACCTTCACACTGGAGCAAACCCACCTTTGCCCCCCTCGGCTGGCTCCCAGGAGTTTTTACCCAAAGGGGAGGGTTTCATTGCTGGGAGGACATTAGAGGGTTCCTTCCAAGAATCATGGAACAACGGAAGCATATTCAGGAAGAGCTTTTCCTTTGATCCCTGCTGTCTGTCAAAGGACACAGAATGATAAATATTCATCATTTTAGATCAAGGATTTCTGATAACCTCCCACTCACAGGGCCCCAGGGGGACCCCAGTGTAAATCCCACATAAAAGGAGGGAAGCGTCCATGTCTCTTTCCCTTCACTGGACACCTGGCACTGAGCCCCATTGGTCGATGGGCACTGGTGTGGGCTGTGCCTGTCCAGCCGCCTCTGCCGCCACCCACAGGCTGCTGGGGATGGGGGTCAGGCTGGGCAGGGAGGCACAGCCTGAGACTTGTAGATCACCCTTTTGTTGCCATTGAGCCTGTTCAGTTCTCAGCCATCAGTCTCCATTTCCGCAAGGTCTTGGTTTTAAGAAACAGCAGGCCTTGTGCCAGGCTTTCTGGTTTGTCATTTTCTTCTGCCCAGCCGCTTCAGTCGTGTGCGACTCTGCGACCCCATAGATGGCAGCCCACCAGGCTCCCTCGTCCCTGGTGGTTTGTTCGGGGCATGTTAAAAAATAGTGATTTGAGACTTGTTTCTTAGTCGTTTTCCACTCTATTTCAGGTTATTTTCACTGATGTCAGATGTATACATGACATGTGTGTGGTTCTTTTTAACCCTTCCTGGTTTTGTTTTAGAGGAAACTTTGGAGATAAAATGCCTTCTTTATATATATATATATATATATTTTTTTCTTTAGCAACTTGTTATCACTGGAATCAAAGGGAAAATTGATCTTTTTTTTTGCATTGGTTGTGTTTGTGCGTCACAAATAAAAGACACTTTGTTCAGCTGCTGGGACGGCTTCCTGGTGCTGAGGTGCCATGGCAGCAAGGACTCAGACCATCCAGCATTGGATCTAAACTGTCGGGGCACGTAGCTGTGATGGCCCCACACCTCTTCCTGTGAAGGAAGTCTCAGGTGGGGAGAACCTCGGCATTGGTGGTGAGGAGCCAGTCGTGGAAACAGACCACCGAATGCATATGTTTGTGCCACTTCTCAGAAACCTAGCACAGAGGTCAAAGGTCTTCTGAAGGGTGCCTGCTCTGCACACAGGAGAGAGTCCCAGGCCAAGTGTTGTGACATTGAATGTCTGCAGGCAAACAAATTCCAGAACATTTGTGTGGGAGTTGACTAAAGAGCGCGTTGGTGTTTCTTTGACTTAACTGGGGTACTTGGAATATTCTTCGTCTCTTGAAAAGATTCCGGTCCCCCCTTCACTCAGGAAAGACAGAGGCCCAAAGGAAGAGTAACTCAGGTCAGGCCTGACCGGGCAGGAGAATTACGAGCTAGGGGAGGCCCAGGCCTCTTGAGTGTGACAGACGGAGCGGTGCGGCTCCTCCCAGGCGGACTCCCGCTGAAGCCTGGCCCAGGGAGCAGGGGCAGGAAGTGGGCCAGGAACCAGGGCTCAGAGCGCTTCCCTTGGATGCGGAGGGCCAGGCTCCACGTGTTGCTGCCCAGCGGTCACCTCTGCCGGAAGGTGGAGAGGGCGGCCGGGGTGGAGGCCTGAGCCCCTGAAGTCTTCGCGGTCTGGCGGGACAGTGATCTGAGGAAAGGAGCAGAATCAACAGCTGTCTCGTAGATGCCCTGTGTTATGGCCTCAGCCCTGTGGGTAGGGGCACAGCCGGGGACGGTGGGTGCAGCTCCCTTACCCTGGAGGCATGAAGGAAGGCATCCCAGCCCTTGGGGAAGGAGAGCATTTTAAATGCTGGAGCATCACTCGGCAGCCTTCTCGTGAGACGGAATTCTGCCTCCACCACCCTACCCTCCACCCCCAAGTTCTTTGTTCCTTGAACGTGAAAGTCACTCAGTCATGTCTGACTTTGCGACCCCATGGACTACCCAGTCCATGCAATTCTCCAGGCCAGAATGCTGGAGTGGGTAGCCTTTCCCTTCTCCAGGAGATCTTCCCAACCCAGGGATCAAACCCAGGTCTCCCGCATTGCAGATGGATTCTTTACCAGCTGAGCCACAGGGGAAGCGCTTGTTCCTTGAAGGCTGTTGTAATCCCAGGCAGGGATTCCTTGGAGTCACTGTCCCCTTGATGCAGAGTAAATGCCCAGATCTAGAAGGATTGGAGGGGCCTCCCTTTGCTGCCACTGGTCCCGTCTGCCCTCCACACCACTTTCCTAAGTAACCAGGCCTCCTCTTTGGTCCTCCGAGGTGCCTGCCCCCACCCCTACCTCCATCTGCAGCTCAGACTTCATTCCAAGTGGTACCAGCTGGAGCGTCCACCCTCCCCTCAACACCACCACTTCAGTGAGCAGATAGAGCAAGAGGCGCAGTTGCAGGACGAGAGGTCCTCAATTTCAGGCAGAGCCTGAGCAGCTCTGAAAGTTTTCCTAGTGTGTGAAACCTGGTCACCGATGGTTTCCACCACCAGGCTTTGAAAGCGGCTACTTCAAACGCAGGCAGGTTTATTCTAGTTTTTTTCTGCTTTTCCCTCTTCAAAAGTATTAACAGAGGTTGTTTCTCATGAGGTCCAGGGTCTAGGGCGATTGGGAAGATGCTGCAGAGGCACCTCGGAGACTGGACAGCCCAATGCCCTTGCACTGTTGCTTGGCTACGGTGGGAAGGAAACTGGCATCTGGTGATCCCCCGGGATGCCAGCGGCCACTCACCCTTGGTCTTCACAGTGCTGAGGGCCCAGCAGGGTCTGCATCCGTCTGCATGCCCTGGTCCGTGGTCATGCCCCCAGACAAGATGCTGTGGGCATACAGGTCCTTGTGGGTGTGCACATCACGTTTCATGATGGAGTTGTGGGTTGTCTTGGCCCTGGTGGACTCCCTGCCTGGCAAAGCCAATACCTGTTGGCCTGATATCTTCCCTCAGGTCCTGGCCAGTAGGCATAGCCTCAGCAAGGGCTCGGATGCCCCCTACATGACAGAAGGTTCAGTGTCTTGTATATGACCTGGGCGGTTCTCAGCTTGGTGTTGACCTTTGAGTTGAGTGGGGCCTCCAGTATTCTTGCCTGGAAAATCTCATGGACAGGGGAGCCAGGTGGGCCACAGTCTGGGATCACAGAGTCGGACACAGCTGAGCACGCACAGCAGCACAGCCCATGTGTGTATACTTAGAGGGTAATATGCACACTGTGTGTGCACACAGACACATGTGTATACTTAGAGGGTAACATACACTGTGTGTGCACGCACACACACGAGTGTATACTTAGAGGGTAACATACATACTGTGTGTGTGCACACATACACACTGTGTGTATACTTAGAGGGTAATATGCACACTGTGCGTGCGCACACAGACACACGTGTATACTTAGAGGGTAACATACACTGTGTGCGCGCGCACACACAGACACACGAGTGTATACTTAGAGGGTAACATACTGTGTGTGCACACAGACACACATGAGTGTATACTTAGAGGGTAACATACACTGTGTGCGTGCGCACACACAGACACACAAGTGTATACTTAGAGGGTAACATACACTGTGTGCACACAGACACACATGAGTGTATACTTAGAGGGTAACATTGCGTGCGCACACACAGACACACATGAGTGTATACTTAGAGGGTAACATACACTGCGTGCACGCGCACACACAGACACATGAGTGTATACTTAGAGGGTAACATACATACTGTGTGTGCACACAGACACACATGAGTGTATACTTAGAGGGTAACATACACTGTGCATGCGCACACACAGACACACATGAGTGTATACTTAGAGGGTAACATACACACCTGTCTCTTATACACATCTCATCCCCGCTGTCCCCCAGCCTTCGGAGAGCCCCCAGCCAGCAGCAGGCCTGCCTGCACCCCCAGCCTGGCCCCTGCTCCCTCANCACACACACACACATGAGTGTATACTTAGAGGGTAACATACATACTGTGTGTGCACACAGACACACATGAGTGTATACTTAGAGGGTAACATACACTGTGCATGCGCACACACAGACACACATGAGTGTATACTTAGAGGGTAACATACACACTGTGTGTGCACACAGACACACATGAGTGTATACTTAGAGGGTAACATACACTGTGCGCGCACACACAGACACACATGAGTGTATACTTAGAGGGTAACATACACACTGTGTGTATACTTAGAGGGTAATATACATACTGTGTGTGCATGCGCACACACAGACACACGTGTATACTTAGAGGGTAACATACTGTGTGCGTGCGCACACAGACACACATGAGTATATACTTAGAGGGTAACATAACACTGTGTGTGAACACAGACATACATGAGTGTATACTTAGAGGGTAACATACACTGCGTGTGTGCACACACACGAGTATACACTTAGAGGGTAACATACTGTGTGTGCGTGTGCACACAGACACACGAGTGTATACGTAGAGGGTAACATACTGTGTGTGAACACAGACATACATGAGTGTATATTTAGAGGGTAACATACACTGCGTGTGTGCACACACACACGAGTATACACTTAGAGGGTAACATACTGTGTGTGCGTGTGCACACAGACACACGAGTGTATACGTAGAGGGTAACATACTGTGTGTGAACACAGACATACATGAGTGTATATTTAGAGGGTAACATACACTGCGTGTGTGCACACACACACGAGTATACACTTAGAGGGTAACATACTGTGTGTGCGTGTGCACACAGACACACGAGTGTATACGTAGAGGGTAACATACTGTGTGTGAACACAGACATACATGAGTGTATATTTAGAGGGTAACATACACTGCGTGTGTGCACACACACACGAGTATACACTTAGAGGGTAACATACTGTGTGTGCGTGTGCACACAGACACACGAGTGTATACGTAGAGGGTAACATACTGTGTGTGAACACAGACATACATGAGTGTATATTTAGAGGGTAACATACACTGCGTGTGTGCACACACACACGAGTATACACTTAGAGGGTAACATACTGTGTGTGCGTGTGCACACAGACACACGAGTGTATACGTAGAGGGTAACATACTGTGTGTGAACACAGACATACATGAGTGTATATTTAGAGGGTAACATACACTGCGTGTGTGCACACACACACGAGTATACACTTAGAGGGTAACATACTGTGTGTGCGTGTGCACACAGACACACGAGTGTATACGTAGAGGGTAACATACTGTGTGTGAACACAGACATACATGAGTGTATACTTAGAGGGTAACATACACTGCGTGTGTGCACACACACGAGTATACACTTAGAGGGTAACATACTGTGTGTGCGTGCGCACACACAGACACACATGAGTGTATACATAGAGGGTAACATACTGTGTGTGCATGCGCACACACAGACACACATTGGTGAGCAGTGCCTGGTGCTCCACCCAGGCCACACGCGGCTTGCCATGGAGGCTGTGGCACACACAGATCTCCCTGTTGTCTGAGGTGGGGGTGTCGTGCTCCGTGGGGTACTTGAACGAAAGGATGCTGTGCTTGCTCCGGGCTTCTTGCCCACATACGAGTCCTTCTGGCCAAGTGCATCATGATGTCCTAGGGAGCTGGGGAAGGAGGCCTTGGGTGTGTTTGCGGGGTTGGGGGGATCCTCTAGCCCAGCGGCCCTACCCTCTGGGAGTCTCAGTTTACCTATCTGTACCACAGGGCAGGGGCGGTGGCAGGCAGACTTGGTGACCTGACTGCCGTGCCTGCACAGGTGTGGGGGACCTTCACCGAGCCAGAACCATTGCCACACACCAGCTGGCTCATCACTCACTCTTGGCCACTGACTGTGGGCGGTCCCCCAGCCCACAGCCTCCTTTTGTCTTGGCAGCTGTACCTATGCAGCCAGCTGCAAGGGGCCTGGGCCAGGACAGCCTGTCTCCCCGGGGAGGGCAGCACCCCTGCCCCACCCCCATGTTGCTCCACCCCTGACAGCTGTGTCCTGGCCTGGCCCTGGATGTCTGGTGCCCGGTGACAGCTGTGCCCCGAGAAGAGCAGATGCCCTTCCGGGACCCTGCTTCGTCCCTGTCCCACCCCCGCCCAGGGTCTCCTTGCTCCTTGTTGAGGACAACCCAGGCCAGAGGTGGCTCCTCCTACCCCTTCCCCACCACCTTTTCCTTAAAATTAGAACTTTTTACAATGCTGTGCCAACCTCTGCTGTATAGCGGAGTGACTCAGTGATACACATCCTACATTCGTTTTCATGGTCTTTTCCATTGTGGTTTCTCACAGGATATTGAGTATAGTTCCCTGCGCTGTTTATTGGGACCTTGCTGGTCATCCATTCTAACTGCAGTGATTGGCATCTACCCACCCCGGACTCCATGCCATCGCCTCCCTCTTGGCAGCCTCCCGTGTGCGTGTCTGTGAGTCTGTTTCTGTTTTGTGGACATGTTCACGGTGTCATATTTTAGATTCCACAGTGATATTATACGGAATTTGCCTCTCTCGCCCTGACTAACTCCACTAGTATGATGGTCTAGAGCTGCATCCATGTTGCTGCGAATGGTATTATTTCATTGGTTTTATGGCTGAGTCCTTTCTACCCTTTTTTTGCGTGAAAACCCCCATTTTCAATTTCTCTGTGTGACCCCTGGCAGTCACTGAGATACCACTTTGATAGTAATAGCGAGGGGAGGAGTTTGACAACTGCCTGTAAAAACAGCACTTATATCACCCTTTGTAACAACAGGCATCCTATACATTGAAGTGAGGTAGTGGAGGGAGCATGGACTTTGGGGTTCAGACCTGGATTTGAGTCTTGGAGGATTCATTCAGCAGGTATGAAGTGAGTATCTGCTGTTCGCTGAGTGTTGGGTGTCCCTCGGCAGATAAAGCGGGAGTGACATTGCATACTGTCTGGTGGGAGTGGAGAGACAGGGTGGCTAGAAGACCTCTGAGAATCCTGCCCATGGGCTCTGTGAGCCTGCAAGTTATCTCACCTCTCTGTGCCTGCTTCTCGGCAAAGAAGTAGGCACGCATTCCTTGCTGAATTATTATAAAAATTAAATCCCCTCCCTCTCCTCGGACCCTCCTCCTTTGGACAGTGGGCCCTTCCTGAGCTCTACAGAGGCCTCCTGCTGCTACCCCCACCCTAGGGAGACAGTCCCCACAGGCCTGTAGAGAGGCCACTGCTGACCTCAGCTAGAGCCCTGGGGTGGGGGTCCCTTCACCCTCTACCCCCGGTGCTCAGAGCCCAGCCCTCACTTGATGTGCCAGGAGGGGAGCTCAGGTCAGTGGGGTGGCTGGAGCTGTGCATATTTGGGGGGCAGGCGGCTGAAGGATTTATGCCTGCTGCCCCACAGGGCTGAGGCCTGACCTCCCCAGGACTCGCAGCTCTACTAGAGAGAGCAGTTGCTGGGCCAGAGCCTTTAATGGACAGGGGCCAGGCCTGGGATGAGGTCACCCAGTGTGTCTCTAACCTGAGTATGGCCAGTAGGGTCTGGAGTCAGCCCTGGGATGGGGCATCTCGGATCTTCCCAGCCCATACATGACCATCAGGACTGGGGGCCCAGATGGGGACACATCTCAGGAGAAGGGACCAGCTCTTCCACCCGCCCCCAGGGCTTGGGATCTATTCTTACTGCTCCAGTCAGGGGAGTGGGTGGGGTGGAGGGACAGCTTGGGCCCTTGAATCACAGCCAGGACTCAGGCTGGGATCTCTCGGTCTCATCACAATGCAGGAGAGATTCCTAGCAATCTGAGCAGAGTGGGCAGTCCTGGGAATGAGCCCCGTCTGTGCAGGCAGCACGGTAGTTGCCAGGGTGTCAGAGGAGATCCCTGCCTCCCAGAGAGTCTGTCACTCACAGGCAGACTTCCCTCACTGGGCCAGGGGGCCCCCTCTCCATGCTTGTTTATTCTAATGGCAAAAGAAGGACCCACAGGACTTCCAAGAGCCTCCACTGCGGGGGCTGCAGGTTCGATCTCTGACCTGGAAACTAAGATATCACATGCTGCATGGCACGGCTGAAAAAAACAGTGCCCAACGTGCAATCTTAGAAAAAGATCGCAGCATAAAAGGACTATTTCCCACCACTATCTAGAGTGTTGAACCACTGTTCAACCCTTGCGTGAACTAGTGTGAATCACTGAACTAGTGTGAATCACTGAATAATTGTGTTTGGACACAATTATGTGTCCAAACAGACTTTTTTACCTATGCATATCCCTAACCCTAGGGATTTTTTCCTTTGTTTTAGAAAAGCAAGCCCTTATCACACTTTATGTTTTCTTTGCTTATTTGTTTTAAAACTTTTAAAAACGGAAGTGTAACAGGTATTGTAACCTAATATCAGTATCAGCTTGTGCTATGCCGTGCTTAGTCGCTCAGTTGTGTCTGAGTCTGCAACCCCCATGAACTGTAACCCACCAAGCACCTCTTTCTTGGGGATTCTTCAGGCAAGAATACTAGAGTGGGCTGCTGAAGTTTAACAGCTGAGCTCTTTCAAATCCTGAAAGATGATGCTGTGAAACTGCTGCACAGCAACATACCAGCAAATTTGGAAAACTCAGCAGTGGCTACAGGACTGGGGAAGGTCAGTTTTCATTTCAATCCCAAAGAAAAGCAATGCCAAAGAATGCTCAAACTACTGCACAACTGCACTCATTTCAAATGCTAGCAAAGTAATGCTCAAAATTCTCCAAGCCAGGCTTCAACAGTACACGAACCATGAACTCCCAGATGTTCAAGCTGGATTTAGAAAAGGCAGAGGAACCAGAGATCAAATTGCCAAATCAGTCGTGTCCGACTCTGCAACCCCATGAATTGCAGCACGCCAGGCCTCCCTGTCCATCACCAACTCCACATAGATAAACCCTTATCATTATCATCTAACACTTAGACCTCAATACCACCGTTCTTTTCATTATTCTTTTCATTTCTCTTAAACTCAGAAGCATTTTCTGAGGCAGATCACAGCTCCAGCTTTCTGGGCCTCATGGCAACTTGGCAGCACAGTGCTTCTAGGCTAAAACCCCAGCTTCCATGGATTCATACAGTTTCAGCCACAAATATTTACCTTGCCTGGCTCCTGGAGCTAATTAAAGGGGCAGGGCTCCTGGTCCTCTGGGCTCTCCCTTAAACTGCTGTCATAGACAGAAGCAGCTGCAGGACAAGAACAGCAGCCCCATAACTCTGCATCTACACAGCGACTTCCTCAGAAACGTCCTCTTCAAATCAGGTAAAGGGGTCTTGGTCATGCCCTGCCCTCTCCACTTTCCTACTGGACTTGAAGTTGCATCTCTGTATAATAGTTTCTCCTAGAAACTGAAGTTATCCTTTAGTAACATATCTGTTCTATAGCTGCCTCTGTAAGAGAGAATCTCAGGATCAAATGCTAAGCTTATTATACCAGTTAGAACACAGTGTTTCATTGCATATTTTAATTTTTATCATAAACATGATACATGCTTACGCTAAAAAATTCAAAAAGGAAAGGTGGGAATTGAAGAGCAACTTTTTCTTTTTCTCCTCCCTCTGTCCCTGTCACTGACCCAATGAATGCCCTTCCTCTGTCAATCTCTATCAGTTTCCACTATTTCCTATGCACACACATTAGCATTTGAAATAGGTCACCCTAAAGGCTTTAAAGTGATTTCATGATAACAAACAAGTCTAGATTTGATAAACCATGAAATGGAATCAAATCCCAGTTCCCTGACGGCTCGGCCCTTCCTGTAAAGTTGAATAGCTGGGTTAATCCTGGTTATGATTCACAACAGATTCAGAAACCCATTTCAGTTGCCAGGCCATGAAAGTGAAAGAGGAGAGCGAAAAAGCTGGCTTAAAACTCAACATTCAGAAAACTGAGATCATGGCATCTGGTCCTATCACTTCATAGCAAATAGATGGGGAAAGAATGGAAATAATGACAGACTTTATTTTCTTGGGCTCTAAAATCACTGCGGATGGTGACTCAGCTGCCTTACTTACCTCTCCCAGACTCTTTCCCTCTCTCTGACGAAGGTTCTGAAAGAAGTCACATCACAGGGTCCATGAGGAAAGCCCTGGAACAGAGCACAGAGGTGCCTGCTTGACAAACGTTCACTCTTTCTCTCTAGCTGCCAGTGGAGGAGAGGAACGTGAGATTCCTCAAGGGAGTAACGCAGGGGACCGCAGGAGAGTCCATCCCTTCCCAAAGCCTCTCCAGGCCTCTTGCCTGGCGGTGCTCTAATCTGGATGTTATTGCTTTGTTCACTGGACAAAGGGCTGACAAAGCTCCATAGGGCCGCAGGGAGGTCCCTGTCCCTTCATCCTCCCAGAGGCAGGCAGCTGGGGCCTGGACCTCCCAGCTCTGTGTTCATAGGCTGTGTCCCTTGGGATATGGTGGGGGAGGTGCTTAGAAGCATGTGTCCTGGGCTGTTTGCCAGGTTCCAGGCCAGAACAAGGGCATGGGGCCTGGTAGCTTGGGGGAGGCCGGACTGAGACTGCTGGACATTAACAATACCCACGAGTAGGGTAGGGGAGAGGAGGGGCAGAGAAGGGCCCTGGAGAGCTCAGGGTCGGGGAGCCCATGTCTCCAGAAAAGGCTCAGGCACAGCCTACCCTCTGGGGCACTCTGGGTCCATCCCACCTTTCTGTGAGCACCCCTCCCTGCTCACATGGGGCTGAGGCTTCTCCTCCAAAGCCTGTGTTTTCCTGGCCTCTTGCCACCTCACTTCATCCCCATCCTCTGCTGCTATCTTTGATGCCATTGACCCCGATATCAAAACTGGGACTTCTAGAAATTCTTTTTTACAGCAGCTTTCGTGGGTTTAAAAGCATGGGTTTTAAAATGGAGAGACCTGCCCTGGAATCCTGGCTGGGCAGCCTTGGAGCTCTATGAACTTGAGCAGGTCACCCAGTTCTTCAGGCTTATTTTCTCACTTGTAGAACATTTGAAATAATAATAGCACCGCCCTCGTGACATTGTTGTGAAGGTGGAATGAGATTATACAGATAGGGCCCAACTCAGTGACTGGCCCCTTACCCCCTTTCCTGTTCTCCTCTGCAATTTATAAATATTCCCTTAAGTGTGTGCCAGGCCCTTTGGAGACAGTAGTGAACCAGACAGGCTCTGCTCTCAGATGGCCCCCGTCCTAGAGACAAAGACCACTCCTGTGGGCGGTACTGTCACAGGGGCTGCTGGGCACAGGAGTGGCATCAGCCTGGGGTGGCCAGGGAAGGCTTCCTGCGGCAGGGTCACCTGTCACTTCCTATCACATCATGGCACTCTCAATAACTTCTCAAGTGTTTGTCTTCTGTCTGCCTCCGGAATGTCGGCTCTGTGATAAGGGAGTCCTTGTTCACTTTGTTCGCTGTGTGTCTAGAACAGTTCCTGAAGCACAATAGGGGCTGGCAAACATTTGTTAAATAAAGTAAGCTGTGTCCATAAGTGGAGGCCTGGAAGTGAAACCGTGTGAACTGGGACTCCCAACAGATTGGGACTTGAACCCACATGTTGGGACTCCAACTCAGCCAAAATGCAGGCTGGGACTTGAGTCCATGGTCTTGTAACTAAGATCACACACCAGGTTTTGGGGCTTAATGAAGCTCAGGTTCTTGATGTCTCATCACAGAAAGAATTAAGTGAGGGACAAAGTGATAGGTAAGAAGTGGATTTATTTAGAGAGAAAAACACTCCATAAACACAGTATGGGCCATCTCCGAAGGAGAGGGTGACCCCAGGGTATGCGGTTGCCATATTACAGGAGTGGGTAATTTCACAGGCTAACGAATGGGAGTATTCCAGCTCTTTGGGGGATGTATGTGTGTGCTCAGTCGTGTCTGACTCTTTACAACCCCATGGACTATAGCCTGCCAGGCTCCTCTTGTCCATGGAATTCTCCCGGCAAGAATACCGGAGTGGATTGCCATTTTCTCCTCCAGGGCATCTTCCTGACCTAGGGATCAAACCTGTGTCTCTTGGGGAAAGGGTGGGGATTTCCAGAAAGTGGACTAACACCTGCTTGTTGACCTTTATAGTCAAGCCTTGAAACAGTCATGGCACCTGCGGTTGTGCCATTTAGCTTGCTGATGTGTTACAATGAGCGTATACCCAAAGTCTAGTGGAAGTTAACTTGTCCACAATATTGGAACCCATTTGGTTCTAATGGTTGGCTCATGTCCTCTGGCTATGTCATTTTTTAACAGGTCGTGCCCTGCCACCTTCCCTCCTGTTTCAGAAATAGAAGTTGGAGTGGTGAAAAAGGAAGGCTAGGCAGGTTAAGTGTTGAAAAAGTGTTCATTAGTACCTAAGATACAAAGAAGCAAAACGCTTTGGGGTGGGAGGACCAGAGAACAAGGAGAAGCCTGAGGCATACTTCCAGATGAGGGTGGGAAGTGACATCCAGAAACTGAGACTTTGTTTAGTATACAATGAGGAGCCACAGAGATTTTAAAGTAGGTGTATGTCTTGGTTAGGAGGGCTTCCCAGGTAGCTCAGTGGTAAAGAATCTGCCTGGCAATGTAGGAGACACAGAGATGTGGGTTTGATCCCTGGGTTGGGAAGATCCCCTGAAGAAGGAAATGGCAACCCACTCTAGTAACCTTGCTTGGAGAATCTCATGGACAGAGGAGCCTTGCAGGCTACAATCCATAGGGTCACAGAGTCCAAAATGACTAAGTAACTGAGCATGCACACATATGACTTGGTTAAGGACTTCCCTGGTGGTGGCTCAGTGGTAAAGAATCAGCCTGCAATGCAATGCAGTGCAGGAGATGGAGGTTTGATCCTGGGTTGGGAAGATCCCCTGGAGAAGAAAATGGCAACTTACTCCAGTATTCTTGCCTGGAAAATTCCATGGACAGAGGAGTCCAGCAGATAACAGTCCATGGGGTCGCAAAAGAGTGGTACGCAACTTAGCGACTAAGCAACAAATGGCTTGGTTAGGTTTATACTTAAAGAGAAGGGAGGAAGGTTGGCTGCTACTGCGTGGAGACTGGAATTGGACAGGAAAACTGTCAGAGTTCAGTTAGGAGGTTCGTAGCTCTTTGGAGACAGTTCAGTTCAGTTCAGTCGCTCAGTCGTGTCCGACTCTTTGCGACCCCATGAATGGCAGCACGCCAGGCTTCCCTGTCCATCAGCAACTCCCGCAGTTCACTCAAACTAATGTCCATCGAGTCAGTGATGCCATCCATCCATCTCATCCTCTGTCGTCTCCTTCTCCTCCTGCCCACAATCCCTCCAAGCATCAGAGTCTTTTCCAATGAGTCAACTCTTCGCACGAGGTGGCCAAAGACAGTAGTGAACCAGATACAGGATCTGCTCCGGTTAGTGCCAGGCGGTCAGAGTCCTGACCGGGACAGGGGATTTCTAAAGACTTAAGTATGAATGGAGGGAGGAGTCAAGAATGCCGCCTAGGTTTCTGGCTTATGTGATTGGGTAGCTATAGTTGTTACTCACGAAGATGGGCTGCCTTGGAGGCGGGGCATATCCGAAAGCAACGCCCCTCTATGCCCCGCCCACCGGCGGTAGGATGGCGTCGATTGGCTGTTTCGAGGAAGGCGCCAAAAACTGAAAANGGGAAGTCCCTGGTTTTGTGTCTTTTGTTTGTTTTGGTTTGTCTTTTCCCAAATTTTATTTATACCTTTATATTTAGAAATGAAGTTGGTTTAAAATTTTCTCTATTATTTTTGTCTTATTTTGGATTCAAGTTTTTGCCAATCTAATAAAATGAGTTTTGGGGTTCTTTTCTTACTCTATATCTGTGGAACAGTTTATAGAGATTGGAACTCTATACTCCTTAGAAATTTGGTAAAACTCACTTGTAAGAAAATACAATATCTTAATAAGCAATTTGTGCAGATTTAATCAGGGATTTAATGTCTTTCAAAGTCATAGGATTTAGGTCATTTATTTCTTCTTGAATCAGTTTTAACTGATTATAGTTTTTCTTAAAAATTGACTATTTTGCATATTCCAGTTAATTGACGTAAATTTGTACATGATTTTTCCTTGTTACCTGTCTTAATTTCTGGTATATTTGTGATTCTATTGCCTTCCAATTTCTAATTTCAATATTGTTTTGGATATCTTTTGTATGTAAAGCCACACCGAGACTGGCCATACGGAAGTCCAGTTTTAAATGTGTTGTTATAGCCAATGCTTAGTATTGTCCAGAGTTTGAAGCTGGACTAGAAATAGAAATGCCACTAGAACTGCTCCCTTATAACTTCTGTCTCTAACTCCTCCCGTTTGAGTCACATAACCTGCATGCCTGTTCTTAGAAATTTGTTCTTTTAAGGAAATGCAAAGTGGTGGTGTTCTATTTTCTCTAATTGCTCTCAGCCCATTCAAAAAACAGAAGACAATAAGACAAAAGCAGAAGACAATAAAATATGCCTTCTGCAGTTTCAGTATCCTCAGTTTTTCTAATAGTTACTCAAAAACCCTAGATCCCAAACTCTTCACCAGCTCTCTCCTAGTGATCCAAGCCCAGTGCCCCAGCATCTTAACCAAGTAGGATGAGTCCAGTAGATTGGACTCTTCCATGAGTGTTTCCTAAAATTCCTAAAATTCATTGACTTCTGCTTGCTCCATCACATTATTGACTCACATTAATTTTGCAGTCAACCAAACATTTGGATCTTTTTTGCATATGCTATTGAGGGCTCTTTATTCCCAAGCATATAAGAGAAGGACTTCTTNTCCAGTAGATTGGACTCTTCCATGAGTGTTTCCTAAAATTCCTAAAATTCATTGACTTCTGCTTGCTCCATCACATTATTGACTCACATTAATTTTGCAGTCAACCAAACATTTGGATCTTTTTTGCATATGCTATTGAGGGCTCTTTATTCCCAAGCATATAAGAGAAGGACTTCTTTATTAATGTAATTCCCTAGTCTGTAGACTTACAGAGAGAATTTGAAACATGTCTGGGCTGTAATCAAGCATCCTCATAGTTGAGGACAGAGGAGCAAGCAGGCAGTTCTGCACTCAGCAATCTAGAGGAAGAGCTCTTTGTCTATAATGGAAGACATGTCAGCTGGGTCATACCACAGCCCAATTGTCAAGAACAAGAAAAAGAATGACTATTGAGAAACTAGAGTATCAAATCTATGTTAGGTGCTTTGTATCTGTTATCTCACATAGAAAGCTTTAGTCCACAAAACAACAGTAGATCAAGGTGTAGCATGAGTAAATAAAGATTCAAGTATGCAAATGCCAGATAAAATGATCCCCGTTTTACTTATGAGGAAACCAATGCTAGGAGCATGATTTGCCCAAAATGACACAGCCAAAAGGCAATGGGACCTTATTTGACTTTAAAATTGATGTAATTTCTTCTACATTGTGAACAGATGCAGTGGGGGGAGCAAGGGCATTTGTGGAATGTTTAACAAAGGATTTTCACCTACATTAACTCGATTTGATCTTCATAACATCTTCATGTGATACAACCTTTATTTCACAGGTAAAAATACAAGTGCTCAGAGAATCAAGTGGCCTACCCAAGATCACCCAGCTTGACAATGAGGTTGCAGAGCAGACCTTGACCCCAGGCTCTCTGACAAGCAGCACAGTGCAAACACCTCTCTGGGCAGCTGGCATGGGGAAGGAGGTCATCAGGGAATCGGGCATTCTGATGACCAGTGTGGAAGTGGGGATGGGGAAAGCTCGAACTCTGACCTTACCAAGAGACTACTATGCTCGGTTATTATTTTTAAATTATCTTGAGCCTTCAAGAGACCAAGAAGCAGAACAGCCTAGGATAGATAACTTCACAGTTTCTTCCATGCGAGAGTGAGGCTGCCATTTGCCATCAATGACACTGGTGCAGTAGATTCTTGTGGAGAAGGAAGCTGAAAAGCCAGAGCCCAGTGAACATATTGGCCTTTGATTTATTCAGTAAAGTCAGAATCTTTAAAAAAAGAAAAATATTGAAAATGAATCACATGTGTTCATGTCCTAATCCATTGAAGACAGTAGATTTAACATCAGTCAGATATCCATAGAACATTTGATTTACCAGTTATTTCAGTTCAATTCAGTCACTTAGTCACGTCCGACTTTTTGTGACCCCATGGACTGCAGCATGCCGGGCCTTCCTGTCCATCACCAACTCCCAGAGCTTGTTCATACTCATGTCCCTTGAGTTGGTGATGCCATCCAACCATCTTATCCTCTGTCATCCCCTTCTCCTGCCTTCAATCTTTGCCAGCATCAGGGCCTTTTCAAATGAGTCAGCTCTTCACATCAGGTGGTCAAAGTATTGGAGCTTCAACTTTAGCATCAGTCCTCCCAATGAATATTCAAGACTGATTTCCTTTAGGATTGACAGGTTTGATCCCCTTGCAGTCCAAGGGAATCTCAAGAGTCTTCTCCAACACCACAGTTTGAAAGCATCGATTCTTCTGCACTCAAGTTTCTTTATGGTTCAACTCTCACATCCATACATGAATACTGGAAAAACCATAGCTTTGACTGGACGGACCTTTGTTGGTAGAGTAATGTCTCTGCTTTTTAGTATGCTGTCTAAGTTTGTCATCACTTTTCTTCTAAGGAGCAGGTATCTTTTAATTTCTTGGCTGCAGTCACCAATGCAGTGATTTTGGAGCCCCCAAAAATAAAGTCTGACACTGTTTCCACTGTTTCCCCATCTATTTGCCATGAAGTGATGGGACCAGATGCCATGATCTTGGTTTTCTGAATGTTGAGTTTCAACCCAACTTTTTCACTCTCCTCTTTCGCTTTCATCAAGAGGCTCTTTAATTTCTCTTCACTTTCTGCCATAAGGGTGGTGTCATCTGCATATCTGAGGTTATTGATATTATCCCCTGCAATCTTGATTCCAGTTTGCAGGAAAAAAAAAAGTTATTTAAACTTCACTTAAGTCAAGCACCAGCTTATTCAGGCCTGTAAAATAAAAGCTTTTCCTATTAGTCGGCAATTTGCGGGCTGATTACTGGTTCACATACGGTCGGAACTGAAAGCAAATCACCTCATAAGGGAAATTCTCTTTTTTGTGATGCCAACAATGCAGGTCTATTGCTCTCTTTCAAGCCTGACTGAGGAACTTTCTCCTGGAGAATAGAAAATGACCGTGGGGAGTCTATATGCCCTTAACAAGCAAGCCATCATTCTTCACCTGTCAACAAGTGGTGGACATATACTTTCACCATGACACTCAAGAAAGATCCTGAGAATTTTTCCCTGCAACCAAGACATTAAGAAAACTGGGAGCAGACTTTGAGCTTTTCCAGGACCTTCCAAACCCACCTGTGGCTCAAATTCACCATCCAAGCACCTTAAAAGAATATACATATGCTTGGACTCCTCCCAGAAAGGATTCTGCTACAGAGAAATGTGTTTAAACTACACGATGAGGATCCCATGTTAGCATTTCAGCAAAATCCAGACTAAAAAAGAGATGAAGGGAGAACTTGTATGTTGAAAGAAAATAAGAGATACTGCTACCAAGGTGATGTTTGAACTTAACTGATTCCCATTTCAAATGAACACAAAGTAAAATCAACAAACAAAAACAAAAGAAAATTTGGGCCATATGAAAGATAATTGAATTTTTGAACACTGATTGGATGTATGATTGGATATATGATATATGATCTCTTTCTCTTGAGATATAATATTGTGGTTGCTTTAAAAAATACATTGTAAAGAGAAAATAATATGTTCTCTAAAATTTGCTTCAAATAAGGGAGGTGTGAGTAGAAACATAGATGAAGCAGGACTGGTCATTAATTCATAATTAACTGCTCATTTTCATGAGGATAAAGGAGGTTCACTATGCTTTTTGATCTATTTCAGTACATTTTTGAAATTTTCCATAATAAAAATGTAATCTCCAAGGTTTGTGAGCTGTTCTATTTCTTCTCACACACAGCTTAACACACATACATAATGGGCCACCCTGTTCTAATGTGAATTCAGTGTTTCCTCCCCAGAACAGAAGGAAAGGGAAGCGGGAGTAGGGCACTTTTGTACTGGGCACACACACAAGCTCCAGAGTTTCACGTAGGATTTTTCCTAGTTGTAGACTGAGCTATGTAGAAGAGCTGTTGCTACATCAGATCAGTCTGGTTACCTCTAAAAGACCGGTTTCCTTTTCTTCTGAACCACAGCAGTCTGGTGTTTTTTCTTTTCTTTCCCTTTTTTTCAGGTAAGAAGTGGAGTTATTCAGATTCAGGAAGAAGCACACTCCACAGACAGAAGCGGGCCTTTGCAGAGGATGAGCACTGCATCTTTCTTCCTAAACTGCCATGCCTCCGGGACTACATGTGTGTGCACTTTGTGAGTGCCTTGGGCCGCCAAGTGCCTTTGTGTGGGTTGGGCACTGCACGAGAGTATCACATTTAAGAGGGCACCCTTCACGTCGTCAACATTGTGGGTTTATATTTTTATTATGACAACTATCTTGCAGATGGTAATAAAATTTTCCAACGAAATCAGTACATTTGATAACAGCCCCAAATTTCCAACAGATGGAAACAAAATTATCTTGCAGCAGGTACATCTTTTCTAATTGTGGACTCACTGTATGGGCTAGCAGTGGACTTGAACTGCTTGACTTCCTGACTTTGAATTCTTCCCCCACAAACCACTCACTGGCTTTATAATCTTCACAAGTTACTGAATAGCCCTGAGCCCAAGTTTCTTCATCTGTAAAATGGTATGATTATATGAGAGCACTGTTCAGAGCATTAAATGAATGTGAAACAGTGTCTGGCACATAGGACACCCTCAAGAAGTATTAAAGATCAGCTACTATCATGTTATTCATACTTATTCTAATTTCATGGGTGTAAACGTGTATAGACATTTCTATTGTGTCATTCATAAACTCAATGAATAAATTGCTTCAATGGACTTCAGAAAGACTATATCCACAATTTCACTAAACTATGGCTGTCTGGAGAAGCCTTACAAATAGCTGTGAAAAGAAGAGAGGC
>SJYX01022370.1:0-14866 GCA_006410675.1 Oreotragus oreotragus
GTTTCCTAATAGAAAGCACCATGGCTTATACCACAGGACTCCCCATGGAGACCAAGTCCAAGTACCTTACCTGTAAGGGTGGGATGAAAGAAGACAACAGGAATTAGCTGAGCTCATTGGATCCTACTCTTGGTATGGAGGAAGGAGCTACAGTATGATGGAACAATAGCAGAGAAAGAAGCCAAAAAATGCACATAGAGATAATAGTAAAGAAGGGAAGGAAAATTAGAGAAAAGAGAGTGGAAACAGAGGAAAAGCAGGCACACCCAGCAGATGCTTCATCAGAAGGGAGGAACCCTCCCCACTTTACCAAAAGGGATTACATTCAGCTGTTTGTAACCATGAGCCAGTGACAACAGCCCATGCACATAGTATCTCCCATAAAAGAAAAACAAACAGAGGAAAGCAATCGAGGGCTGCTATAGCAGATCCTCTAAAGAAACAGGCACCTAGGCTTTTTTAATTTCCCTGCTTCAGCCTCCTTTGAACATGGCTGCCAACCTAAATGTCATCATGTGCTACAGGATTCTTCCAAATTCCAGGAATAAAGAATGCAAAACAGAAAAAGCCCAAATGTGCTCCTCCTTGTGGTTTCAGTCTCTGTTAGATATCCTCAAGTCTGCCCACAGCTGTCCGCCTGTGCCACAATAGCCACGTGCATGCGTGTTCAGTCTCAGTCGTGTCCCACTCTTCCGAGCCCACGGACTGTGGCCCGCCAGGCTCCTCTTCCATGGGATTCTCCAGGCAAGGACACTGGAGTGGGTGCCACACCTAGATGCAAACCAGGCTGGGAATGCACACTTTTAGCTGGGCTTGTCACCAGTCCAGACAAATCGAGGGCTCTGTTACTAAAGGAGAGGAGAGTAGATATTGAAGAGGCAACTAGCACTTTCAGGTACTTTCCCTAGGCCACGCATTAATTGCCAAGGGAACAACAAGGAAGCAAGGTTGCTAGACCTGGACTGAACAACCTTATAGTGTTTAGACCATGTCCTAGTCTTTGGGAGACCTGCTAAGTGCCAAGATTTCCATCCTCCTTATTTCCTTCTCTTTAAAATAAAATCTTATTTTAAAAAATAACTTAAGTAGTCTTCTGGGTTCTTTTTTCTACCTAAAAGAAGCTAAATAATACAGGCCCACTTACCAGCATGTACCTGGCATACAAAAAGTTCTCAGTCGATATTCATTAAACTGAATTCCATGAATAGCCACATACTCTAAACATGTTCAGATAGAACAAGCTAAAAAACCACATAACTAAGGATGGTAGAGTATGATAAAAGCCTGGCACAACCATTAAAATAAATATAAGTGGGTGCCACAAACCAAAGTGTACAAACTGCAGAATCCAGCCATATCGAAAACTAACAGCCCTAGGGCTTATTAAGAAATAAGCCTAAGCTTACAGACCTGGAATAGGAACAAAGAAAGTTAATCCAACAATAAATAAAATCAGGATGGCCAGGAGAATTCTAGTTCCAATTGAAAATCCAACCTCAAAATGAAGTGATGTCGTTATTATTCTACAGGGAATTGCAGACTCTCCTTTTCTTACTTCATCCTGACCTTCAGCCATTTCTTTGCCCTTTAACACTGCTGAGACTTTCCAGAAGACATTCCAGAAAGTTTCTTAATACAAGTTAATGCAAGTCTTTCAGTCTACAATTAGAATTAAGTTTTCAAATGAAGATGATGTGATAACACACTCACTTAAACTCACATTAAAAGGTACATGACTGACACTGAAGCCTCTCTAGGCAAAGCAGAGCTAACCTGATGAGGAATGGAGATGGTTCACTCACTAGGTGAGAGGGAAACCATGTGGATGGGTATACACTTGAGAAAACGGAGTTCTTGAAGATGGGGAAGTGAAATCAGGAAGTGGGGACTAGGGGAAGAGATAGCTACACACCCATGTCCACAGCAGCATTAAAGCAACCCAAGTGTCCATCAACAGATGAAAGGATAAAGAAAATGGGGCATACACAGGCAATGGAATACTGCTGTCTTACAAAGGAAGGAAATTCTGACATATGCTACAACATGAATAAAGCTGAAGACAATGCTCTAAGTGAAATAAACCAGTCAGTCACAGAGGGACAAATATATGAGGTACCTAGAGTAGTCAAATTCACTGGTGGCTCAGTGTTTAAGACTCTGCCTGCCAATGCAGGAGACACTGGTTTAATTCCTGGTCTGGGAAGATCCCACATGCTAAAGGGCAACTAAACAACTGTCCCACAACTACTGAGCCTGTGCTCTGGAGTCCAGGAACTACTGAGCCCAGGCATCACAGTTGAAGCCCGAGCACCAGAAAGCCTGTGCTCTGCAGCAGAAGTCACCACAACGAGAAGCCCTCACACCCCAACTAGACAGGAGCCCCTGCCCACCACTAGAGAAAAGCCCCACGCAAAAGCAAGGAAGACTCAGAACAGTCATGAATAAATAAATAAAAGGAGAACGGTGTTTGTCAAGGGCCGTGGGGAGCAAGGAGTTATTGTTTAGTCGGTAAAAGGGTTTCAGTTTTGCGAGGCGAAGAGTTCTGGAGAGGGATGGCGGTTATGGTTGTATATAATGTGAATACTCTTAAATACCACTGACTGTGCACTTAAAAATGGTTAAGATGGTGATTTTTATGCTATGTGTATTTTATCACAATTGAAAACACATATTACTTTTTAACCAAACTGAAAGGATATCTAGGCATTTAAAAAAGGGAAAACAGAAGCAACTTGTTTGCTTCATGACTTTGCCTAGGCCTTCTACTTCTGCCACCAAAGGGTCAGAAAGAAAGGGAACTTTTGTAACTGACATGGCAAAATTGAGGGGACAGTACAGAGATTTCCCATGTTCCCCCTTCCCCAACACATGTATAACCTCCCCATTATCAATATCCCCACTAGAGTGGAACATTTGTTTTAATTAATGAATCTTCACTGTCACATCATAATCACCCAAAGTCCAGAGTTTACATTAATATTCACTCTTGAAGTCAGATATTCTATGGGTTTGGAGGGAAATTTTTTTTTAATAATTCAGTTACAGAAAAACCCAAATGAACTTTTTGGCTAACCCAATATTAAATTATCCATGACAACTCTATTGCATTAGAACCCAACATGCACAGAAGAGTGTGTTAAATGTGCATTAAAATAATAGAAATGTAAACATTTGCTATTCAAAGCGTGGTCTAAAGACAGCAACACAGGCAGGCCCTGGGAGGAATGTTAGAAATGCAGCAGCTCAGGCCCATTCCAGACCTACAGAATCAGAATGTGCATGTATCAAGATTCGCATGTGACTCATCATGCATTAAAGCTTGAAAAGCACTGTCGTAAAGGATTCAGAACCGCTTGATCCGTTGAGATGGAAGGAAAATAGGTTCTTAAAGTCATTATTGTACTGTTAAGTCAAATTGAGGGAAAGGTCCATGTTTTGCTATCCCTTAAGTTCTTAAAAATGATTAAAGCCAAGCCCATTTATCGTTTTGAACATAATTCAATTTGTTGAAGACAGTATTCTCTGAAGACTGTATATAGCCAAATACTAGCTTTTACAGAAGAGAAAAGATTAAAAGCAGCAAAGTGCCATCACAAAGCTCTCGAGTGGCTGATGGTAGACGTGAAATTCCAAGAACTCATCATTACAACAAATTAATGCATGGTAGAGTAATATATTCACCAAGGAAAGTACTAACCCTCATATATGTTCAAAACAGTGAAATTTTGGTCACTGGTAATGTGAGAAAACTACTAATATTCACAGCCAACTGGATTCGCTTAATGAGATTAAAATGATACACAGAGAGGTCAGAAAATATATGCTCAAATGTCCAATGAACACAAAAGGGTAAAAAATTTGACATATATATATATATTCCCAATACTAAAATAGGGTAAGAAAAAGAGAAAAATCCATGTGTGGATTGAGAAAGCCTTCTCAGTGGGATTTTTTATGTGGTTTTATTCTAATGAGATTTCCCCCATTACCTCTGCAGCAGTTAGTTTTAATGCTAAGTTTACACTCAATGTGTGTGTGCATGCTCAGTCCCTCAATCGTGTCCTTTGCAACCCATTGGACTGTAGTTGGCCAGGCTCTTTTGTTCATGGGATTTTTCAGGCAAAATTACTGGAGTGGGTTGCCACTGCTTCCTCCAGGGGATCTTCCCAACCCAGCAATTGATTCTACATCTCCTGTGTCTCCTGCATTGCAGGCAGATTCTTTACCTGCTGAGCCATTGGGGAAGCCCTTATACTTAATATGAAGAATAAATTCCTAATAGGATAACAATTCGTAACTGTAAAGATAAAACAAAAATGACTAGGGGTGTGAGCAGAGGGGCAACTGCCGTGCAAGATTCTGTCTCTGACACCAGGACTTCATGACTGGAAAACACTTTGCACTTATTGAGACTCTTCAATAGTTACTGGGATCTCCGCCTGCTTTCATTTTCTTTTTTTCTGGCATGCTTTCATTCACTCTGGCTTTTGCAACAGTAAAAATAAGAAAATCTGACTCAACTAAACCAACTGTCATTTTACAAGTACAAACTGAAAATCAATCTACAGTCTGGCTTGTTTTTGTAACTGCTGTTGATTTTAAGCAACAATCCAGAGAACCCCTTGAGCCTTATATGAGCTCGTCAGTAGCAAGAAAGTCATTCTTAAATAATTTTTAATGTTTTTCAGAGTGAAAAATAAATTCTTCAAACTACTGAATGTCCTGGCACATTCCATATGCCTACCTAGCGCTCCTGTTACACAGTGAGAGCAGGCTTGGAAGTAAAACCTCACTCCATGGCAAAGCTAGAGGTGGATGTGGCTCTTGATTGCTGGAAATGACCGTAACACCTTAGTACTTGATTCCAGGCCCACAGGTGAAGTCTTCACGGATGAACTTCATACTTTCATAAATGCCTTGCTGACATTTTATCAGTCTTATAAACAGATAACATTTTGTTGAACAAAACAAGGGGATAACAACTTAAAAACAGGGAGAAAGTTGTAAGAAATAAGAAGCCACCCTTATGCTGTGATAAACATCTGCAGACTTCGGCAACTGTCTGCTGAAGCAGTTTGAAGACAAAATGTTTTTATCTCAGAAGAGAGCTACACTGAGAGCTATACCTTTGACAATGGCAAAAATGTGGGACACGTGAAGCTGAGACTCCCAGATCAGCTGCGAGCTGTCACTAGGTCTGATGCTAAATGCCTGCTGTCACCAGATCTCAGGAAAGAACAAAGTAACACAGAGCTGGGTTGGGGTTCACCATGTGCAGGGGAACCTGCTCTGTGGCTCCCAGCAACCTGAAAAAAATCACAGAATGAATGTGCAACCTAGAAAGGAAGCCTGAGGCCCATCAGAGAAGGAAACCGGGACCCATTCCAAGAACCTATGTCATATAAATAAGATATTAAACTTTGTTTCCCTTCAAATTAATTCAACTTTGTCCAATCACATGAAATGAAGATTCTATAAACTAAATATTCCCTATGTTCTCCTTATAGCTATTTTTGCCTCAGTATTGAATATCTACATTTAGATGCCCTCCAAAATGCACAACTAAGGCATTATAAGTGTTTCGCTATGGCCCCAAGAAACCATTAGGAGCACCTGAAAATACACAGAATCACAGAAAAATAAAGAACACATTTCATGGACATTTGCTTTTTCTCCTAGATAGAGAAACTATTTACTTAAGCAAATTCTGGGTCTTTTAGAAGACAGTGTCAATTTTATTGCTTTTTTGAAATGGTATGTAAAGCCTGAAAATTTGCACATAAGCAATTTCCATCTTTAAATATATTTATGTGGTAAAGTACATGCATATGAATATACAGAATTTTTTAATCATCATCATTTACATTAGCAATTTCTTTATACAACTTTTATCTTTAAAAAAATTAGTGACTGGTAAGAATCCTCTGAGACGGCAGCAAATCCAGCTTTCCATTTAAGCACCTTTTCACTGAGAGACATGAGTGATGGCAGATGAAGGCCTCTTAAGAATAGACTCAACAGAAAATGACAGGGGTTCATTCACTGAGAGTTTTGTTCCGACTTGTTTGGCTACGAAAAGGTCTTTTGCACATCTATCTATTGTAAATGTGTATTTCTGGTTCTCCTTGACTAAACACTCCCTGGGTTTCTTAGGGGCCTCTTCAAAGGCCTCTTTGACAGATGATGTTTTCAACTCGGGACCTGATTTGTCATTATGCGTTTGTTGGAATAATGAGTGGAATGGATTATGTTTAAGTGGCAGAGGGTGCCTGGTGCTTTCTTTGCTGATCTTGGTTAAGACGTGCCCTTGAGCTGCCAGGGTGTCCGTGTCAACAACAGGCGAGAAATTCCGTCTGGGTGGGGAAAATGCAGACCTCTCCGGGAGGGCCTGGTGACCCTGAAGGTCATTTCTTAAGATGTGGCCCTCAGGAGTGTGAGGCAGCACTAGACAGCCTTCCAATTTCGGTGGCATCATGTCATGATCTGCTCCAAGTCCATCCTGCAGTCGTACTCCCTTCAAGTCCCAGCTGGTCCCAGGCTTCAGGGCCTGAACTGACGTGGTTGCATTCAGCAGGCACTGCTGGTAGAGGAGGGTGTCACTAATGGGGCCACACTTGGGCCAGACTAAAAGTCTTGAGGATAGGGGATACTGTCTGTAAGTCGTGGCCACGCTGACATTGGAAGAAATTAGTTCCATATTCCCAGAGCCTGAATACTGCATGGTGAGATCAAGGCAGGTGGGCAAAAAATTGCATAAGTCTTTGTTTGGTGGTTCCACTGGGGTGGGGCTGTAGGCACTTTTGTAGGAGCTGTACTCAGAACCGTGCACCACGCGGTTGGGCAGGAATAAGGCAGCAGCTTGGGACGCTTCCAACATCTCCCTCTCTTTATATTCTCTCTCCAGCATAATGTTCTCCAACTCTTTATCAGCAAAGGCCCGCCTTTTCCTCATCCGGTCACTTACAGGGGGAGGTAGAGGTAAACTCCCTCCCACATAAGTCTCTGATGGAATGGGACGGTAGCCTAAAATAAGTAAGCATTGCACATGATAGAGATTAACATCTAATAAGGAAAAATCTGGAAATCCAAAAGGCAACAGAAACAATGTATATCAGCACAGCAGTTATGTACAGTTCCACATCACTGGTATTTTTATACAGAAAGCAAAAGTATGGGTTCAATTTTAAATGCATCCCTTCCCAGGGGAGGGTGTCCATATTGTAACTTTTTGTTGTTGTTTTTGTTGTTATGATAGGTTTATTTTGACAGTACTTTACTGACTGAAATTTTAATATTCTCCCCAGGCTCCTATATATTAAGAAGACAAGGCTGCTCAGCTTGCTTCAATCAATTCTTTATTACTATCCATGTCACCTTTTTCCGTTATTTAAAAAAAGATATCTATACCTAGAGCTGATGTCACTTCTATTTTCTAAAGTTGGCTCATTATGTACACATTGTTACAGTTGCAGAATACTCCAAGGAGAACTAGGGAAAAAGAGAAAGTTAAAGAAGATTAGTGAGGAGAAAAAGAGGAAAGACTTAAGGAAACAGAAAAGCATAGAAAATTGAAAAGAGCTGTTAACTAAAGAGACTCTGCAGTGAACAATTTAACCGGGCCCCTACCCCCACCTCTGACTACCAGTACAAACAAAGGCCAGAGTATCCCCTGCTATACGGAAAATAGCTGATCTAAAACATTTTTCACCAGTACTAATCATGTTGGCCAGATACCAAAATGTGAAAAAGCAATCACTAGAACATAGATTAAGTCTTATACATCTTATAAATAGGGATAAAGTAAAAAACAAAGATTAGTATAAAACATAAATAGAATTCCTGGCAGCATAAAATACTTTTGAGTATTTCATCAGCCCCAAGCACTCACCACTGTCAAGTTTGTTTGAAGGACTCATTGTGATGTTTGTGTTTACATAGGGACAAACCCATCATACTCATTTGCAAATAAAATATAATTTGAAAATGAATATGAACATTTCTATGGTGAGCTCTTGCCAGAAAGTTATTTACTTGGATTTTCTATTCCATTTCATCCTCCCACTTCTCAAGTTGCTTTGGCACAATTTCAATTTATCAGTGTGGTCCCTATGGTTATAAATCTGTTTACCCAGTTTGTAACCAAATTCATTTTGAATGCATGAGAAGCCATTCTAAGGTCAGAAGTATACAGCGCAGGGTGAGACATGAACAAACTTTAAAACCTGTCCAGAAACACCTCAGTTCAGAAGCCACATAGGAAAAACAATTCAAACGCCTACTTTAAAGAAAAAACCTGCTTTTCAACATGAGCCTTATGAAATGGCAGCAATTAGAGCAAATATAAACTTTTCTTTAAATGGTGAGAGACAGTCAATATATTATATTAATAAATAAATTCCATACCCAAACTGAACCATTTTTAAAAATCAGTAGTACTTTAAGAAAAAGTAATATATCCCCAAGCTTTAGAGAAAACAAACACACGGAGAGACATCACTCTGTTCAAATTCAACCTCCACTTCTCTTGTGTGATTCAAAACTTTTTCCACGTTCTACAATCTACAACCTGTCAATATAGCAAAATGAAGCATGGAATAACTGCAATTTAAGTAGATAATCCAGAAAAGGAGTACAATTAAAAAGAGAGGGATTAAAGGCTGGACTGCCCAGACTAAAAAACTCACTTGACTCATTCTATTTAGTTCCAAATGAAACTAAAGATTTCTTTTAATTTCTTTCCTTCCAGAACATCTGTTCTGGGATCACTTGGCAGTGTATCTGTGCATCCCTCACACTAGGGCAAATTTCCCATGTACTCCATGTTAACCCGTTAACTACTAGGCAGAAAACAAAATTACCAGTGAAAAGAAAGAGATATGTGAGATTAATTGTCCCAAATCCTGATTTCCTTCCCAAACCCAAACTTTCCAATAAAAAGCAATTCCCCCTCAGATTGCTCCTTCACAGATAAGTGAAAATGCCATGTGCCTGAATAATGAGAATCACTGAGAACACAGTTTCAAAGGCTAAAGGATAATTCTGCGTTGCTTTACCTTCTAAAATGCTTTTGGCCAGCAAACTGGGTGCCCTGACTTGCCTCTGATACACTGCTTTGCGCTCGAAATTATTCTGTTTCCCGGAAAGCCCCTTCTTGTCCTGTAAACACAAGAAACATAATCAATAGAGCCCGGAGGGGAGGGGGGGGGAGTGTAAGAGAAGGGAGCGGCATGAAGACATGAGTAATAGTCCTCGTTCTAAATGTATTTATTTTCCCATCCCATGTAAAGATGATTCTAAACAAATTAATATCAGCACCCCTTAATTCCAGCACAATGAGGCAGATGCTCTGTCCGAACTCTCCAAATGGGGGGCAAGGGCCCGGGCTTTCCCTCGGGCCACTGTTCGAGAGTCATCCAGACATAGCCCACATTCAGAAGTGGAGGGACAGCGGGGAGGACGTGAAATCCACTGTGGATGAGAACGTAGGAGCCGGGCCCTAAAACAGAGCTGCGGCGAACCGCTGTGACCCCGGAGCCCAGCTTAGGGCCAAAGACGCCGCCGGGCACCCGACGTTGGTCAGAGATGTGGAGCAGGTTTCTCCTCCAAGCAGGGCTGATGGGATCCGGTACAGAGAGTTGACGGGGGAAAGTCGGAAGTTTTCAGGTCTGCCCAAAACTCCAAGCTGTTTACTGGGCACCAGAAGGTGAGCAAAACCAGAGTCGGGCGCACCCTCTGTCACCGCCTGGTACGTGGAATTCCGGGCCCTTCCCCACCCGCGTCCCCGCCCGGAAGCCGCGGGGAGTGCGAGCGAACGCAGAGCCCGCCTTGCAACACGCAGGACAGAGGAGGCCGCACTGAGGCCCAGGCACCTCTGGAGTCTAGCGCGCCACGCTCTCTGGGGCCCTTGGGAGGTTTCCCATGAGGATCACTGCCCAAGGCTTGCATGTGAGCCACTCCCCGGCCCCTTCTCGCCAAAAAGTAATATCAAAAATTCTCCATCCACCCCAAGTGGGAGCTGCCCGCGCAACTTCTCTCGGGAGCGCGCTTGCACAGGGACACAAGGAAACACACAGTCCCAGGAAGACCCTTTCCCTTTTTGCCCCCGCGCTGGCGGCAGAGACCTGTCAACTGGTTCTTAGGTAGTTCTCCTCGAAGTTAGACGTCTCTTCTAAATTACCACGTCACTTTTGCTCTCATCTGTAAGAAACGGCAACCCACTCCAGTATTCCTGCCGGGAAAAACCCCTGGACAGAGAAGCCTGGTGGACTACTGTCCGTGGGGTCGCAGAGTAGGACACAACTGACACACACGTAAACAGGCGGCACTTTCCTAAGTGGCCCGTGACTGCGGAAGCGCTGTGAGCTCTACGTGCTGGGTGGTTCTTTTTCTTGGTAATACGGCCATGGACTTAGGGCGCTGCATCGGCCTCTGTCCTCCGCTTCCCCCCAACATCACCAAAATAAACGATAAAATATAGAAAATCGAAATAAAATTATGTTTCATAATGTCCCCAATGGAACTTAACCACTTTCAAGACTCTCTGCCTGCTTCTTAACACAAAATCGTTTCTGCTAAGTTCCCCAGCGATGGCCTGGCTTCCTGCCTCCCGACACCGTAGGCCACCGTGGGCAGAGGTGTCCTCACATCCGTCTGAGGCAAGGCCAGACGCCTCGAAGGCCCAGGCCGAAGAGTGTGCGTTACCCGCGGCCCCGACCCCCACCGCGGCCCCAGACACCCGGGAGCGGGCGAGCCGGCTGGCGGTACGCACCTCCGTGGCCTGCTGCCTCCGGAGCGCCACCTGGGCGGCCATGACGCGCTGCCGCTCCACCACCAGCAGGCAGTTGGCGCACTGGCAGTCACGCCAGCGGCAGAAGCGCTTGTGGCCCTTGAGGCAGGACACCACGCCGTGGTTGCGGCAGCGCGCGCACTTGGGCGTGCGACTGAGCTTGCGCGGCTCCGCGCCGCCGCCCGCGTTTGCGCCGCGCTCCGGGGGCCCGGCGGGCGCCTGCGAGGCCTGCGGCGCCGTGGGCGGCTTTGGCGCCAGGGCTCCCTGACGCTCCGGCCGCCCCGGCACCCCTGGGGATGCGGCCGCCTCCTCCCCGTCGCCCTCGTCCTCCGCGTCGACGTCGTCCTCGTCCTCCGCGTCGTCGTCGTCCTCGTAGGCAGGCGGCGGGCTGGGCCCGGGAGGCGTTGGCGGCGGTGCCCCGCGGCTGTCCTCCTCCAGCTCCAGGCTCTCCACGTCGATCTCCCAGTCCACGGCGGGACCCGGCTGCCCGTCCGCCATGGCGCACCACGCCTCGCCCAGGCCTATCCTCAGTGGCCTGCACTCTGGAGAGACAAGAAAACACCGGAAGACCCACCGACCGACCTCCGTCAGGCACCGGCCCCAGGCTTGGGGCCCAGAACGCCTGGTCTGCCCGCCTCCGACCTCTTGAGAAGCCCACTTCCCTACATGTCCTTCACATCCAGACCACATGAGCATTTATTTCTTGTATCTTTAGGCCCCCTCACGGTTCCCCAACGCAGCAAGGTTCCTATCTGTGCATTCTAAGTGCTCTGTGAACACCAGCTCTCTCTGGCTTTACACACGCTTTTGGGACAAGTCCCTGAGTAAAGATAGCGTGTTCAACTACGACGGCCTTGTCACTAGTCAGGCTTTGCCATATCCAGCTAGTATAGCCATGATGAATATAAAAATGTCCATGGAAGAACTGTTTTCTTTCAGATCACAAGGGGCCTTTGGACCCTGCGAGGTACCACCCACAATTCCCACACACCTGTCATCCTCCTACACCTGTCGGGCTTGAAGAGATTCTCTTATCCTCCCCAAACCCACCCCACATCCCAGCACACTCCCCCCACCTCAGGATACTGCAGATTTAATCAACTAAAACTCAAAGTTGTTTTGCTGCCAATAGAGTCCCATGGGGACATTGGGCACAGAGCTGCAGACACCCGTCCAGCATCAACAGTGTTTCGGCCGCGCAGCACTAAGCCAGGCGGGCTCTGTGTACATCGTTCATGATTTGCACTTAAAGACAAGACATACAAGTAGAATAAGAAAGGTAGGGAAAGATGATTCACGCCCTTTGCCCACCCCAGCAACATCACATTAACTCACCAAGATTCTGAGGCCCCGGCAGCCTAGGCTCTTGGTTGCTGGCAGGGCTTGCAAACAGAAATCGGGGTCGCCACACCCCGTCACGAAATCTGGGGCTGACAGCTGGAGGCCCGGAGTCCAGTGGAAGAGGAGTGGAAGAGAAGGAGCATGGAGAAAGTGAGTCAAAGTCTTAGCGATCACGCTCCGCACATCCCGGACTCTGATCATTCCTCAGCCGCCAGGCGCGTCACCTCGCTGAGGCTGCTTCTGGCTTTCTCTGACCTTAGCTGAACTGTAAGGTTGGGCCGTTTTGACCAGGTTTCGATCTCGAGTTCCCGGAACGCGCGGACGGGCGGACGCAAGTAGCAGAGAACAGCGCACTGCCCCTGGCTGCAGTCGCCAGCCTCGGCTCCCTTTCCTAGTATTATCCGCTCGGGCCCCCGAGCTTTGTGCCCGCTGATTGGCCGGTTGTCAGGCGGTGTGCACGCTGATTGGTCGAGGCGCTCTGGCCCGGCGCTCCCCGCCTCCTCTCGACCGTCGCGCCCCTCCCGCCGCGCTCCGCCAGAATCCTCCCCGGCGGCCTTCGGTGCAGCCGGGAAGTCTGTCCCGAGGTTAAAACCGAAGTGTGACGGCGCCAGCGGGAGCGAAGTCGCCATTTATCTCCTGGCCTAGAAAATAAGCAGACAACAGTCTTACAAATCACGTTGTCCTCAAAAGAAAGTAACAGGCGACAAGGCAGCTTTCATCAGCATCACCAGTGTGTCTGCGACTCAATCATTAACCCAGTGTTAGGAGCGGACATAAGAGAAGCGCACGGAGGCATCTTTCTCCTGCAAGAATAAATCAGTGGTTACCTAGCACCCCAGCGCCGGCTTAAGAGGACTTAATGGCCTGCAGATACTTTGGGGGCTAGCGCCACTCATCCTCAAGGTGAAAAGTGGTTCCCCGTTAACTTTCACCACTCCCGTGAGACAGGCAGGTCACCCAGTCACTTATATTTTTCTATATGAATTCCTATGAGTTTATTTGGGAGAGAACGGATAAAGTGCCATTAAGAGATCGAAGTACAATATATTCACTAAGCATTTTTTTAAACGAAACCGCCTTTTAAAGAGAACTTTTTGGTATTCGTGAATGTATTTATAAGAGGGAAAAGGGTCCCTTCATAAATCTCTTATGTAAATGTTTTAATAACGGTTACGTTTCCGACATCCTGAAGAAGGGAATTAGTCTTCTAATTCAATGCTGCATTTTATCTCTTGAACTAAATATAAAGTCACTTGGACACTTTCCTAGTTATACCTTTAAATAATCAGTGCTTCTTAGGAATGGTTTAGAAGACAGATTAGAAAACTGAATGCCTGTGCACTGAACACATAGTAGGCCCGCTACAGATATTTGTTAAACAAAGGAAATTACTGAAAGTTAGAAGTTAACCGCTAGTGGTAAAGAACCCGCTTGCCAATGCTGGAGACACAAGAGATGGGTTTGATCCCTGGGTCAGGACGATCCCCTGGAGGAGGGCATGGCAACTCCCTCCAGTGTTCTTGCTTGGAGAATCCCATGGACAGAGGAGCCTTGGCGGGTCGCAAAGAGACGGACACGACAGAGCAACTGAGCAGGCAGGCAGGCAGGCAGAATTAACCAAGCTCGAAGAGGTGGGAAAGAGGCAGCTTAGGAAAGACTACTGTGAAACGAACGCAATGTGCTGGAGGCGCAGGTATTCCAAATCCTTTGGCGATGCGGAAAGTTCTTCCTTAGTTACCAGGCACTGGGATTTCTCTCTGTGCGGGTTCTTCTCTCTCTTGAACCGCTTTCCATGCCCAGCGAAGGACGTAGAGAAACAGTTCTGTTTATTGCTGGCGGCTGCTCAGTCCCTCTGGGCATTTCGGAGGGTGACATGGGAGCTGTGACCATTCAAGCACAGGACAAAGAGCCAAGCAGACTCGTTTGGCACCACCTAGAAACACTGTGATTCTTAACCTTTTGCGTAGTTTCTTACACTCATCAATGCGCATTTATTCACCATGTTAGAGAGTTTGAATTCTTGAGCGCAGAAGTGTGTTATTTGCCCCGTTTTTTCCCCAATGATGAAACTGAAGTTTAAAGAGGAGCCCTGGGTCACTCAGTGGGAGGGCAATGGACTGGTATGCAAGGCCTCTGTTCTGAAGTCTCAAACTTCGAGAACCCTTCGTTTCAAGCCAGAAAAACTCACAATGGTTTCGTGTTTTTTATTTCCCTGCGCGGCTTCCGATTTTAGTACCTGCCCTTCTGCGTCTCCCCGTTAGCTACATTTTTACCTTTGTAAACAGCCTTTTCATTGCTTCTATAACGAACTACAAACTTCCAACATTGCTGGCTGCGTGGGCAAGCAGTTGGCCGACTGGGTTTTTATTTAATTTAGTGCTTTTACCGCGGGAGGGGGCGGAGGACAGGAAATCATTAGCCCTTCGCTAGTTGTTTTAAATATTAAGAAACAAAATTAAGAAAGTAGGTTTGCTAAACTAGTGGTTACCCTAAAAGAGAGGGAAGTCACAAAAAAAGTTTGCAAATTTTGGGTAAGTCGATTGAAGAGAAGGGGAACCAAGACAGAATGAAAAGGGAAAAGGGGCGGGATCTGCTGTTTCCCAAACAGAAAATAAACAAGACGGGCAGCCCTTGAACTAGTTCGAGTTGTAAAAGCTGCCACACAAGGAGGAAACACGTGGGATTTGTGAACAGTAAACCGTGCGGGCTGAAACCAGGACAAGGGGTTGGAGCTGTCAA
>SJYX01022372.1:0-25083 GCA_006410675.1 Oreotragus oreotragus
TTGATCCCTGGTCAGGGAAATAAGATCCCACATGCTGAATGGTGTGGCCAAAAAAAAAAAAAAAAAAAAAGTAAAAGAAATGGGCTTGAAGGAAGGTTTTGGATAACAGCAGACTGGAAGGTGGGGTAGAGGAGGTGGGCAAAGAAGAGCACAGAGCAGAATTGCACCATGAAGAAACAAGGAGTGTGGATGCACCCCACTCCAGAAGCCATTCAGTAACCAGATGTTGAAATCTGCTGTAGAAGAGCTGGAGGCTTCAAGGATGGGTCAGTTAACACCATTACTATAGAAGAGAGGATGATGACCAAGACAGGCTGTTTCCCTCAGGGTTATGGTGACCGTTGCTATTTGGTTGCTTGAGTATGAAGAATCTGAGAGCATTTGATCTACTTCACTTAAAGCTCCAGCCAAAGATATCCAGTCAATTTGGAGCGTCTCAGGTGTCTAAACATAGTCCGGGTCCTCCATCTTAGATTTACTTTGGGTGTTCCAGTTTCCTTTGTTTGAAGCATCTTCGTGCCAGATCCCACGACTTTCATCATTACTTTTTGTTTGTTGTATGTTTGAAGTTTTGTTAATTTTCTTAAATGAGATATTGGATGAGATCATGTTCCCGGGGAAAGATAATGGTAGCAAAGCTCCTGTCTGTGGCTCAAGTGTCATTCTGCACACAGGTGCTGTAAGAGGGCGGCCACAAAACAAGCCCAGTGTGAGTTCTACTTTCCCCAAAGATCCGACCCCTGGTTTCAAAGAGTCACAGTTTGGTTGATATTAAAAAGATATGTAGAATTAAAAAAAAAAAAAAACAGCTTGAAAAAAAAAAATCAGAGTTCCATTTTTCATTCTCAGACTGGCAGAGATCTACAGAGTTTGCCAAGTGTTGAGGTAAGGGTGTGGGAAAGCAGGCCCTTGTCTTCACTGCTGGTGGGATAGGTAATTACCATGACCTCTATGGAAGGTGACTGACAACACTCACCAATTGCTCAGATTCTCTGACCCAGAGTATTCTCGTTCAGAGGTTTTTTGAATTTTTGACTATGCCATGCAGCATACAGGATCCTAGTTCCCCACCTAGGGATAGAACCCACAACTCCTGCATTGGAAGTGTGGAGTCTTAACCACTGGACTGCCAGGAAGTCTTTGACCCAGAGTATTCCAGACAACATAAGTCCCTGCAGCATAATCTGTCGTGGTAAAGATGGCAACCACCTAAACTATCTGTCAATAGAGACTGGTTAAATAATTATGGCATATCTTCACCACAGAATACTTCAGTCATTATTGCTTCTAAATGCGTAAGAGTTCTGAAACTATACACAAGAAACTGGTCACGCAGGTAGCCTCTGGGAGGGGATGGGGCTGAGGGCTGAGGAGATATGGATGGGAAGGACTTTTCATTTGCCTTCTCTACCTGATGAATGTATAACCTACCTCCACCCACCACTCTGAATGAAGCAAAAAAAAAAAAAAAAAAATTCCTGGTGGTAGAGAGTACACTAGTAGCTTTCTGTGTGTGCCTAGTTGCTTCAGTTGTGTCTGACTCCTTGTGACTCCACAGACTGTACCCTGCCTGACTCCTCTATCCCTGGAATTCTCCAGGCAAGAATACTGGAGTGGGATGCCATGCCCACCTCCAGTGGATCTTTCCAACTCAGGGATCGAACCTGGTTCTCCCGCATTGCGGGCAGATTCTTTACCATCTGAGCCATCTAGGAAATTTGAGATAAATCTTAACCCAAGGGGCCTGAGTTATAACAGGAATCATTTTGAGAAGTTCAAGAGTTGAAGGTCATTTCATCTTTCCCACCCACCTTTTCTCTCCACACAGAACCCAAGGCAAGAAGGGAAGGATAAGAGCAAGACAGCACAAATGAGCCATGAAGCCAAGAACTCGTAGGACAGACATTTTATTGTGACTTGCTTACAGTCAAACATTCAACCCGTCGACTTGCCCATTAGTTAACTGTTTTGCTGGAGATCACAGCCTGATGCCCAAAGGCCCTCAGCCTTATCTTATGTCAGTCTAGTCAATGGTTGCCTATTTTACAGTTCAATTAGTTAGAGGAAAATGTCAGGAAAATCTGGTCTTAACATCTCAAATGAACAGCTGTGAGATTTGCAATCCATTTAATATAAAGTGCTCAAGTTCAGTGCAAAAGGGCAGACTCAGAAAGGCAAGCAGATGCCAGGGAGGAACGTTTCCTGGAGACAGATGCAATCTATGACTCAGAGAAGAAAAAGTCACTTGTCCAACTTCCCCATAAAGGGATCTAGTATTTTCTTTGCCATCTCTTCCCTCCCTCAGAGGTCCAGAGCTTCTACAGATGCTCTTAGAGTTGTTTAGTTCACTATTTAAAAAACCTGGTTCAGAGGGAGATCTGCAGGGTTTCTAAGCACCAGAGATACTGACTTGGGCTTCTAGCTCGTTTCTCTCAGCGGCCCCTGTGAGGCTGACAGGCTGAGCTCTGGCTGGTGGGAGGCTTGCAGCTGCGGAGCTCTCTTCACACCCCTTGTTTGCAAATTCACATCACGGACTAGGGCAGACCTTTTCCAAAAGCTTGTCACATCTCCAGCGGGAAGACAGGCCCACACTAATTAAATAAAGAAGCACTTCATTTGGTTGCTCACTAACTGGACATGAGCTATTTCATTATCCCCTTGTTTACCTCTTGTCCTCAGGCCCAACTTTAAAGTGAACCTTTGACTCCCACCGTTAAGGCAAAGAAGTGCACTGCCTTCTCAATGACCCTGGGTCTCTGCATGTCCATCCTTCTGTCCTGAAGAGACTGAAGAGAAGCAGGCGGGAAGAGGAAGTGATTTTCTAACCAATTTAAGGGAAATAAATAGGATCGTAACTCAAACAGGCAAAGTCTAGCCATTCGGTCCCAGGACCTTGGCTACTGTGTTTCTCTCCCAGACTCTCCAAAAGGAAGCCACCTTCTCTTACTCGGCAGCAGGAATAAAACGGCTTCACACCGCGGGAAGCACCTGCCCCAAAGCCATCTCTGCATCTGGGGACGGGAAGGAGGGGAAAAGAGGCAAGCCTTCTGATGCAGCTCCATCATTCTCGGTCAAAAACCCTTCTAGTCACGAGAAGCTACTGGAACATTCCATTCCAAGGGGACTGTGTACAAATAGGATGAGCCCGGGTTAAGAACCAAAAACGCAGGAAGGTTTTCAGACAGGCAGAAGTCAAAAGTAAAGTGCCTCTTTGCAGCAGGGGAGAGCTTCGTTTGTTCAGAAATGCTGGGGCGTAAACATGAGCGTGAAGAGCGTGCACACACACACACACTCACTCTGAGGTAGAAAGAACTGGCCATCTCCAGACAAACACACACACAGACTCCACAATTTTACAGAAACATGGCACTTGCGTGAAAGATCCTATCTTTGCTCAAGATGGCAGGTCGGGTCCAATTCCAGCTCTTTCCAACCTGGGGTGGAGCCAGGGAAGTCCTGCCCCACAGGAGGAAAGAGCTGGAAGTGTGCCCATCACTCCTGCCCCACAGCTGTCCGGCCCTGCAGCCCAGGGTCACTTCCTGGAGGCCGAACCATGGGCACCCCGGCTGCGGCTTGTCAGAAGCCACTGGGAGCAGATGTCTTGGACCACTGCGTCCCCACTGCTCTTGGCGGCCTGCTGCACCTGCTCGACTAGGACCGCGGCCCGAGAGTGTTCTTGCTTCACGGCGATCAGGTAGGCAGAACGCAGCTTGCAGCACGTCAGGTAGGCCTGAACCTGGCAATTGGGTGTGAGAGACAGCCAGAAGGAAACCATCAGTGACAAGTCACCAAGAAGCACACAGGGCCGTGTGAAGAGAGACAAGACAGCACTTCTCACCTACCAATAACTGGGTTCCTGCCTTTTATTAGGTTATGGTCACTCTTTAAATATTCTGAACACTAAGCTATTATACTGTATTACTGTACAGTGTAAAAGTTATTATAAATAAGCCAAGAATTTTAAAAAGCAGAAGGCAGACAGGCAGAGCCTGGCCTCTATCTACTCCCTTCAAGGCCCTCCTCACTCTCCTGGGCTCTCCAGCTTTCTCTCAGCCTCACTGCTGACAAACTGGGTTTTGCGGTTATTTGGGTGATTATTTGATTAATGTCTGTCTCCTTGACTAGGAGGGCAGGAAGAGTGTCTGCTTTTTCTAACCATTCCTGGAGCTGAGCACAGGGCCTGGCATGTGGGTGTTCCATGAATGTGCATGAAGTGAATGAATGAATGAATGAATGAGCCATCATACCTGCCCCCTACAATGGGCCCACAGGGCCCCTTTCTCTTTTCTTCAACCTGCTGAGTTAAAAAATCTTCTACCAAGAGGCTTGGGGAAAGAAACGCAGATACACAATTAGAAAAAAGTCTAATTAAGGGGTGGCCCCAGATTGACCTTACCTGCTGTTTGCATCAGAGGCAGTCTAGTTTCCTGCATCCTGGACACACTCCATCTCATGAGTTCCTAGCGTGAGGGAGATGAGAGTCCCTTCCTTCCCTGCCCTGACCCCACCAGCACCTCCCTGGTTAGCCAGGGCTCCAGGCTAGCAAATGGCAAGGTCCTGGTGAGCTGCCTCAGACCTCCAGGCCAGCAGCTGCCTTTTGCCATGACAGTCCTCCTGGTGGTTGGAGAGGACTCCTCTCTTCATGTTTCAAAGCTCTACCATCTTTTCTTACTTCATTCACTAAAGTCTTCCTTTTCTAAGCTCAATTACAGATAATCTACAGCTATAAGATGGCTGGCTGGCTGAGCTCTGGTCTGGTTAATGCACCTGCTGCTCTGGGATGTTCACTCTCACCTAGGCCTTCAGCTCCACTTGGCACCAGTGTACATTGAACAGAATATCACCAAGTCGACAGGCAAAACTCCCTACTTAGAGAAGGGCATTTTCCCAGAAAGTCTGGAATTAAAACTGAATGACACTCTTACGGCAAGATCTTGTGGCCTTAGATCACTTAAAGTGAACTGACTTAGAACAGCGATTGACACAAGAAAAAACCTGAAGACGTTAACAATGACGCTAGAGATTTCAGGGTCCATCTTTTCCAGGGACAAAGGCTCTGTCCTACTGAGCAGGAGGCTCCCTGAAGGCTTAGGAAAGAGCCACACACAGTCTGAGAATCAAGAAGCCTGGGTATCAGGCCTGGCTGCCAGCTTCTCAATCTGATGCTAGAAAAGGAATTTTTCACATTTCGGAATGTCAGAATTCCATCCTTTTCATAGGATCGCATCAGGATCTTGCGGAATTAGATGAAGAAATGTTAAGAACAGATCTTCCTTAAACCCTTGAATGAAACATGCCCTGGAAATTCAGTTCAGGAAATAGCAATACTGCCACGGGGAGCAGCAACGTGGTAGTGTAAGAAGTTGTTTGCTAACACGAGTTTTCTTCATGAGGCACTCAGCTGCTGGAGGATTCCACTGCCAGTGGCTAGGGTGGGCTGGCTGGGTTTTCTTATGCCTCTCCTGGCCTGTAGGCCTTCCCCTGAATGGCAGGTGGGTTGAGCCTGTGGTGAGCCACAGACGGGAGCAGCTGGGAATAGTTTTATTCTGCCTGGCACGCTCACCGAAGTGCACCCATTTCCTACGCTACAGGAAGCAGGCACGGGGCCTCAGGGGAAAGGCCTGGAGACTGAGGCACTAATAGGCATTGTTGGTCTAAGGGCTGGCTGGGTTTTTTCCCTACCAGAGAGGGTACCCTCACTCCTTTAGAATAAAGAGATGCCTGTCACTTTGAGAACATTATTCAGTGAGACAAAGTGCAAGTGAGGATTTCCTAGGGATGGGAGAGAAAACCTCCATGGAAAATGGGGAGAGTGGAAAGGCCTGTGTGTCTTGCGGGTAGAGAAGAGAGAGGGCCAAGGCGCATGTGGTCGGGGTTCTTCTCATGTTCTCTACATGTTCCCTCCCTTCTGTGCCCTTATCTGGGTCCCAGGCCCACCTCGGATAATAAAGAGGGCGAGAGGGGTTGAACGGAACTGTCATAGCAAGTGAGGGGTGAAGGTGACAAGGCAAGTCCAAAGGGCTGTTCCTGAGCATTTGGGTGAGGAGACAACTCTGCTCACCTTGTTGTCGTCACTGTGTATTGCCTGGATCAGGCCCTCCAGCTCCTGTGCGGGACAGAGACACAGCAGTTGTGAGATGGAGCATGGGAGCTGGGGTTCAACTCCGTCTCAGCCCAGCCCTTCTGACTCAGGCTCTGCCTGCCTGATCCTTCCTTATAAACTCAACTCCTGGGAAATCCTGGTGGTCCAGTGGTTAGGACTCGGTGCTTTCACTGCCGAGGGCCCGGGTTCAGTCCCTGGTTGGGGAAATGAGATCCTGATAGCCTCATGGTGTGGCCAAAATAAAAAAAAAAAAAAAGCACCTCAACTCCTGCTATCAGAGCAACAGAGGAAATCTAATGATAACACTAAGCTTGGGAATCTGAGAATCAGCATGAGACCAAAAGCTTTTCCTTGGCTTTCATGAATGATGTGTCTTGGTTCATCCCACAAAGCCATCAGGGGACAGTTTTGCTGATGACATGCCACCTGCAGGCCCACACTGACCTCGTCTACAATCCCTGGGAGAAACTTAATTCCGTCTGTCCGCAGACACTTCCAGGTATAAATAACCTCAGACAATGGGATGCTTAGGGGCGGCTTCTGGATATGTACCATGAATTTTCTTTCCAGGAAGGGTTGATTAGCGTAAGGCCATTATTATAGAGGAGTCAGAAAGACAGAGGGATCTTGTAGAATTTTGGGTACATGATGGGGAAGAGAAAAATAAAGAGGGGGATGTGAAGACACTGAAAGAGATGGAGGAGCTGAGGTCTGGGATGGGCGTACCTGGGGGGGAATCCTCCTGAACGCTTCCACGCAGTTGAGGAGGACGGTGTCCCTGTCGCTTTGGGCTGCCATGCCCGACTCGCTGACACACTTGAGCAGCTGTCGGATTTCACCGAACTTCTCCCTCTCCACCAGCTGCCGGGCGGCCTTGCAGTAGGTAGCGGCGGCATCCAGCTGAAAGTCCTAGAACAGAACACAGGATGACAAGGGTAGGGAGGCAGGGACGCCACAGTTGGGGAAAGAAAGGTGACATTCACAGAGCTCCGAACGGGCTTGGGGCAGACACGCCAAACTGACTGCAGTCTCAGTAGGAAACACACACAAGCAGACAACCAGCAGAAAGTTCCTCTTTGGGAGTTTGGCAGACATTTGGGAAGCAAGCATGAAAACTGGGACTTTGAGATCTATGCTGGTACATCTCACTTGCTGCCGCATCACTGCCTGAAGATACTCTAATCAAATGCCAGAGACCAGTTCATTCTCCCTCTAACTAGTCAATCTTCTCTTGGAAAATGGATGCTGGGGGCTGATACTGGCTGCCCGGGACACCAGGTGCTCTGTGAAGAGAGGCTGTGGTGTTAGGAGACAGACCAGTTCACCAAAGGGCTGCTGCTGCTGCTGCTGCTGCTGTCGCTTCAGTCGTGTCCGACTCTGTGCGACCCCACAGACGACAGCCCACCAGGCTCCCCCGTCCCTGGGATTCTCCAGGCAAGAACACTGGAGTGGGTTGCCATTTCCTTCTCCAATGCATGAGGTGAAAAGTGAAAGTGAAGTCACTTAGTCATATCTGACTCTTCACGACCCCATGAACTGCAGCCTACCAGGCTCCTCTGTCCATGGGACTTTCCAGGCAAGTATACTGGAGTGGGGTGCCATTGCCTTCTCCTCACCAAAGGGCTGATGATCTAGAAACTACCGGATACTTTGTTGCCTTGGGGTCTGATAGGAGCTGTCACTCCGCCTGCCCACGGGGGTATCTATGTATGGAGAGCTTTGTCCAACACAGGAAACGGGTGGGAAGAAGAGAGATCTGTCAGATTGGACTGCTTGCTGTCTTTGATCCTTGAGATGTGCAGTGTTAAGACCCTGCCTGCCTGGAGAGTGAGGGGCCTTTGGGTCACTGTGGTAGGGGTGGTCTAGCTTCTCATGGTCTTAGCGCCCCACTCCATCCTCTGCTCCAGTGCTATAGCTGTACCTGGGTCCTCTTATCACAAGCAACAAAAAAATGTACGCCTCAAGCTGGCTCGTGGGCAGATGAAGGATGGAGGGGCGGCTCTTGTTGCCAGGGGCCCCCTCCCACTGGATAGGACCACTCTCCCCCGCATCACTTCCTCCAGCCATTCTCCCCTGCAAGGAGGACAGCTGTGGTGAACTGTCCTAGACCCGGCTTCAGTTCTTTATGTGACAGTTTTGATGAACTTGTTATCAGTTGCTTGGCTTTTGTCAAAGTGGCCTTCGTCTCGAACTTGACCCAGTTTTGTAACAGCCACCTCGTTGCTTTCATCCTTGATGTAGTATAAATCTACTTTCCTCGGGATGAAAATTTTCAGAGGAATAATCTCTCACAGAACTGTGCTCATGTGCTGATCCCCGTTCGTATAATCCTGAGTAATCTGGTCATACCTGCAGAACACGGAACGCGATTCCAAAACCATCTTCTACATTTTTCCCTCCTAGCATGACCTGAAAAGGAAAGGGAAACATACTTAGAGAAATAGTAATGACTGGAGCAGCCCCTCAGTCAAGAATAAGGTCCTCATTCATTCATTTATTCAACAAATATCCATGAAGACTCTACTGAGCATAGGCACGAGGGATACGAGAGTCATCAAAATGGACTCAAGCCACAGCCTTCTGGGGCTCACATTCCATCGGGGAGGCAACCATCAAACAAACGACTGAAAGAAGCAGACGATTCCAAGTGTGATGAGCATTCTGAAAGAGAACGGTCTGCCGGGGGTCTGAGACATCAGGCATACCTTGCAGGCAACATCCATTTTCATGTGGTTATTTCCAAACAGGGTTGGCAGAGGCGAGGTGGTGACTTGGGAGGTCCCGGCGCTTTCGCAGCGATGCAAGAACCTGGTCACTTCCATCTGCAGCTGAAGGGTGTTCATGTGTCTGCAGGAACAGGTGACACACAGTCTAGCCTCACGAGGGAGCTTGGGGGCAACCAGGACCAGGGGGTACTGAGAAGTCCTAACAGGATGGCAAGGAAAAGGGCAAGAGAAAGGGTGTGGAGGGAAAAGATCCAAAAGCCCTCTGAGAAGTTATGACAGGACAAAAATGGGTGACGAGTGTTTAGAGAGCACGGTATGCTGCTAACCACAGCAGAGGTTGAGATAGACGTGAACCCAGGCTAGAGGAGAGGTGGGTAGGGAATAAATGCATCGAGGCATCTAGTGATTGGCTGTGAAGGAAAATCAGTGGCAGTGAGCGGTCACTTCAGATGCTGTGTTCTCAGCATAAAGGCTGAGAGGAGGGAAGGACCTGGGGTGCCGAGGAGCCAGTGTGCCCGATGCACCACAAAGAAGCACAGTACTGTGCCGTAAGATTGGGATGAAGGATCACCCAGGACTTCTTTTGCCTCTTGCATGGGGTAGGGGTTTAGCCTGATTGTCACGGTGAGCCTAATCCCCGCCCCTCCCCCGCTCTCCTTTCCTCCAAGCTCCTCTGGAGACTTTTGAGACTTAACACCAGACACTATCATCCCTGAATGACTCCTATCAGGTGTACAGGTTTGTTTCCCACAACTTCAGAGCTGGGCGAGGGAGGCTTCTTCACCAACAGCCCTCCCGGTTCCAGCCCTTCTGCACCACCCTGACTGTTCCCTGAACCCCGAGCTACCTTGACACATCAGACGCCGTCATCTTCTTTCGGAAGAAGGTGGTTTTCTTCCTTCCGCTACGCCGGGAGGTTTCTTGGAGGTAGATCTTCAGGTGGTCCTTGGCTTTCAGCAGCCAGGAGAGCTTCTCTCCCAGCTCCGTGTACGTCTTTGCTTTGTGAGTGAAGAACCGGATACAGGTCATGGCGGCCCGCACGTGGTCCTGGAAGAGGAAAATGAATGTTCGGGTCAAAGGAGATTTGGAGGCGGGGGATGCGAGGAGAATTCTGATCTGAATTCCACCCAGGATGTCTGGTTGCCAGCACCCCGTCCCTCCGAGGCCCAAGAAATCCACAAGTCAACCGACTGGCTGGGTTCCTGTCAGTTGTTTCTGCAGCCTTCTGGGCTGTGCGTGTGCTCAGTTGTGTCTGCCTCTTTGCGACCCCATGGACTGTCGCCCGCCAGGCTCCTCCATCCATGGGATTCTCCAGGCAAGAACACTGGAGTGAGTTGCCATTTCCTCCTCCAGGGGATCTTCCTGACCCAGGGATCGAACCTGCGTCTCCGGCGTCTCCTGCATTGCAGGAGGACTCTTTATCTGCTGAGCCATGTGGGAAGCAGCTGGCCAGATTCTTGGGTGGGACATTATTTCACTATAAGAGAGATCTTTAAAAAGGAGACTTAGGATACTCCATTCAACTTGCCGTCACTTTCACTCTTGTGTTGAATCATTCAGTGTCTCTGTGACTTAGTACTGGCCACCCTCACAGACTGGAAGAAACGTGATCCCTCTCCTATCTAAAAATGCATCTTCTCTAAAAATACTTTTCCACCCTTCCTTATGAATTCTGCATTCATGCCCCATGTTTATCTAGAAACTACCTTATCCCTCTTCTTTTTAATCTTTATATTTCCTAAATTCTGAAGAATGCCATTACTGACAAGATTAAAGGTTGCCTCTTTGGGATGAGAATGGAAATACTGATATTACATGAGAATGCCTCAGAGCAACATGGATTTGTTGTTGCTGAATCAAGGAGCAAGGCTAGGGGCCAAGTGACAGTCTTGTTCCCTTATCCTGCGCAGACCCACCTCACGGCAAGGCTGTAGGGACAGAGGTAGCAGGCAGGATGGGGCTGTTGTTACCTTCATAAACTGCTGCAGCTCATACAGGATGTGGTAGTAGTTTTTCTTCTGTAAATGTTGGCAGGCGGCAATCAAGTACTTTCCCCAGCTTTCCAAGGATGAGTCAATAGATTCTAGGAGGTTTTCTAAATCGTGTAGCTTCCCACTTTTATAGCTTGGCTGGAAAATGCCTTCTATGAAGACTTCTGGGGGACTCTCCTGGAGTAGGGCAAAGCAACAAGTCAGAAGTCTTGAGCCTCATTCTGGCACTGCTTAGGATCCATTCTGAGTTTCCTTCCACTCACATCCCCCAGCATTCTCCTATAGGGTTGCTACTTAACCTTTTTTGTGCATCACAGATGGACCCCTTTGAGAATCCCACTCCAGTGACTGCTTCTCTCCTTCTCTGTACAGAAGAGCTCCTTGACGGAGTTATCTACACCCCCTGTCTCTAACTCCTCCCCTGTGATTGTCTCTTGAACTCACTCTCATCCAGCTTTTATACCTACAACTCCACTGCAACTGCCCCTTAGGTCACCAAAGACCTCTACTTTGTTAAATGTAAAATTCTTAGTCCTTATTTTCCACCTATCCTGTCAATAGCTGCTGACAGCTGGTGGCTTGCTTCTTGAAAAACTGTCTTTATTTGGCTCCCAGGATACCATCCCTGCCAGGTTTTCATTCTATTTCTCTGGCTAGTCCTTCCCTATCTCTTTTGTTGATTCCTCCTAGGCTCCCCAAGGCTTAGGAGGATCCTCTTCTCTTTTTTTTACTCACTCTTTTGATTTTATAAGTCTCAGGGCTTTAAATCTAGCTATTTGCTGATTATGTCTAAATCTCTATTTCTAGCCTGTTTATTCTTCCTGAACTCCAGAACTGTGTATCTAAATTATACTCAACTGCCGACCCAAAAAGTCCTCTTGGGTATCTGGAGAACAATACATATTGATATAAAACTGCACTCCTGATTGTTTCTCCTCAATCTGCTTTCTGCAGTCTTTCCTTTCTCAGAAGGCAATTTTATGCTTCTATTTGTTCAGGCCAAAAGCCTTTACCGTCTTCTTCTTACCTTGCAACATAGAAGTCATTACCAAATTCTATTGGCTCCACCTCAACTATACACAGAATCTATATGTAACTGACCACTTCTCACCACCTCCATGTACCACCCTGGTCCATGTCATGGGTACCACTTGCCTGAATGATCCCAGTGGCCTTCTCCCTGGTCTACCTCTTTTACCTCCTGCCTCTTTTTTGACTAACGTGAATCAACCCAAGTGATTTGGTTAAAACATAAGTTAGATCACATTATTTCTCTGCTCAAAATCTTCCAAAGGTTTTCCTTCTCACGCAGCACAAAGCTCAAGTCCTCACGTCTGCAAGGCCCTATATGATCTGGGCCCTATTAGGTTTCTGACCTTACTTGCTAACACCCTTTCCCCAGCTCACTCTGCTTAAGCCACCTTGGCCTTTGCCCTTGTGACTCCCTCCACCTGGACTGTGCTTCCTCCACAATCTGCATGGTTCATTCCTCACCTACTTTAAGCCTTCACTCAGATGTCACCTGTCCAGACATCCTATCTACAATTGTACAATTCACCTCTTCCTTCTCCCCTACTTTATTCTTATTACTTGTCACCTACACTATATATTTTATTTATCTTGTTTATTGTCTCTCTCCCTAGTATAATGTAAGTTTTATAAAAGTAGACTTTTTTGGTTTGCCTTTTTTTTCTTCACTGTTGTATTCTGGTGCCGAGAATAGTCCTCGGCTATTTAATAACTATTTTTTGGGTGAATGAATAAATGAAAAATATCATGGATCTCATCAGGAAAGTGTACACACTCACTAATCTACTCAATTCTGAAGTTCATCTGTGGTTCAGAGACCCTGAATCATACCCCCCATTGCATAGTCATAGAAAAGAAAATCATTTGGCCATTTAGACTTTAGATTATGAGTAAGTGATGAGAAGTGAAGGATAGCTATAAACTCATGGCAGTACAACCATGCTGGCCTTGAAGCACTGGGCACAAGCTGTTTAGAAGTGGAGAGGATCTGGGCTTTAGAACATCCACAGTGGGTGAGTGGCTTCTTTCCCAATTTTGGCTCTTCCTGAACACTCAGACCTAACCTAAAAGTTGTAGGACACACGTTAAGAAGTAGGGAGATCAGCTGCCCTAGAAAGGTAGAATATCTCAGAAGAGCAACCCCTTAAGAACTTTCAGTTCATCCACTCATTCACTGGCCTTAGGACAGGTGCCTGAAGATAGCAAGTAAGGGCCTTCTCGGTCCAGACAGGAAGACAAAATTGTAAAGAAACAGCTGCAAACCACTGGGATAAAAGCAATAAGAAACCTAGGTTCTAGGCACAGAGGTGATATATAGGAAGAGATGAATGCGCAACAGAGAGGGTCTAGAAGGACAACACGAGTTCTCCAAGAAAACAAGGAGGGGCAGGGCATCCTAGGGAGGGGAGACAGCAATGCAGACTCCCGGAGCTAAGAAAGGGCGTGGCACAATTAGGAAAATTTAAGCAATCTGGCAAGTCTGGAATACTGACCATAGATAGGATTTGTGGTGAAAATAAACTGGAGAAATAAGGGGACCTGATCCTATTGTGTTCTGCATTCATGCTAAAGAATGTGGACGTCATCTTACAGCCATGGGGATCCACCACAGGCCTTTTAGAGAGAGGAATCACATGAATTATGAATACCATAAATACCATGTACTATGTTTTAGAAAGCTCTCTCAGGGATGAAAGACAGGGAATGAGCACCTTCCATGCCCCAGGCATTCAGTTGTAGTTCTCACAATGTTGTGTTTTTTTTTTTTTTTCCTGTTGTTCTCCACTTGCTTGAAAAGGTAAGATAGTCCACTTCAAGGGTAGTTGTGATTACAGGAGACAGAAAGAAGAAGCAGGGGCAAAGCTGTCGTCAGCTTTTACCAAGATAAGTAAGTAAGCAGCTTAACTCTCTGGACTGGTCATCAGAAGAAACAGAACGGGGTGAGGTAAAGCAGCTTTATCTCAAAACTCATTTGGAAACTGAGCAAACAGAAACAATCAGCAGTTGAAGACCAAAGGACATGACTTTTACAATGTTCTTGACACCCGCTTAAGACACAGTAGCCAAGGCAGCAGTGAAAACATCTCCCTTTTGCGTCCTGTGTGTGTGCTCATTCGTGTCCGACTCTTTCGGCCCCATGGACTGTAAACTGCCAGGCTCCTCTGTCCATGGGATTTTTCAGGCAAGAAAACTGGAGTGGGTTGCCATTTCCTTCTCCAGGGGATCTTCCTGACCCAGAGATCAAACCTGCGTCTCCAACATCCTGTAAGGGTGGGGTTACCAGGACTCTGTACTGCTGACTCACTTGGAGATAGCTGAGAAGATGTGTCTACTTGTAAATTTTCATTGGCTATCATTTTGGATGAGGGCAGCAGACTAAACTTAAAGTAAAACTCAGGTTTCTTTAATTTTATAAGAAATTTGGTATGAATCAGTTTTTCCTCAGAAAAACTTCATGGGACATTTAGATAATAAAAAAGAGAAGGCCAAAGAGTCATGGTGAAATGGAATTTTGACTTGGCTTAACAATGGCTCCAAGGAAATAACATTCACCTTTGCCTCCTGTGAGAGGAGAGCAGAGGACGTCAGGGGAAGAAAGGAGAGCATATTCTCCTCCCGTGAGATGCTTGGGGCCTAAACTTAGGATCTGTGCCAAGGGCGTTTCCTGGCCTGTATGGTGACAACTCTGAGTGGATGTGCAGTTGGGTCAGCAGCAGGTCATAGGCCAGGGCAGCTGGGAAGTGTGTGGAAAGAGAGAGAAGTTAACCAATTTGCCCAAGGTCACACCACTCATACCAAGCATCTCATTCCAGAGCCCACATTCTCAGCTAGTATTTAGTTCTGCTGTATGTTCTGGGAGAAGGGATGAAATTTGTCATTGCCAGTGAGAAGGGCAATCTGGGATCCAGGTTAAGACTTTTGCATGCTCATCCAAACATGATTTGTGTGGAGAGAATTTGCCATTTGTGTGTTTTTGGTTTTTTTTGGTTGCGCCACACAACTCACTTCCCTGGTGGCTCAGAGGGTAAAGCGTCTGCCTGCAATGCAGGAGACCTGGGTTTGATCCCTGGGTCAGGAAGGTCCCCTGGAGAAGGAAATGGCAACCCACTCCAGTACTCTTGCCTGGAAAACCCCATGGACAGAGAAGCCTAGTAGACTACAGTCCATGGGATCGCAATGAGTCGGACATGATTGAGCGACTTTACTTTCACAACTCACAGGATCCTAGCTCCCTGAGCAAGGATTGAACCTGGGTCCTCGGCAGTGAAAGTGCAGAGTTCCAGCCACTGGACCACCAGGGAAATCCCTAGAATTTGCCATTTGGACTTGACTCTGTCTGAGATGATCCTACAGTTGAACCCTGGAGTAGCGTTAAGGGGGGGTTACTGCCCCCCTGAAAGCTGGGTAGGCCAAGCCAGGTGGGCAAGGCAGGCACTGCCGTGCGAGGGGGTCTGAGGGTCCCACCGTGTGGAGCAGGTGCAGCAGGGCTTCCCGTAGGCAGCTGTGCCTCATGTAGAAGCTGATGATGGCCAGGTGGGTGCTGTAGCTATGCAGGTAGAAGAGGCATTCTTGGTAGTAGGTGTTGTTCAGGATCTTCCCTTCAGGAATCACTTCCAGAGAGAGGCTCTGGGTCCGGAGGGTTGCTTCCAGCTCTTTCAAGGTGGCCAAGAAATCATCATCTTGCTGCCAAGAAAGGACAGAGTGAGAGGGAACAAGGGACCCAGAGAGTCCTCAGCAGCCTCTGCAAACACTGCTTTCAGAAAACATTTAACAATATGGAAAAATGCTCTCTTGTATAGTTTTAAGGGTAGAAAACAGGCAGGATATAAAATTCTACACATTATAAACCGTATGCCATGCTGCTGTGCTAAGTCACTTCGGTTGTGTCTGACTCTTTGCGACCCTATGGACTATAGCCCGCCAGACTCCTCTGTCCATGGGGGATTCTGTAGGCAAGAATACTGGAGTGGTTTGCCATACCCTCCTCTAGGGGATCTTCCTGACCCAGGGATTGAACCCGCATCTCCTGCGTTGGCAGGCAGGTTCTTTACCACTAGCGCCACCTGTGGAACCCTATATATTGTACAGCAGAAATTTAATTCACAAACATAAGAAAAGTCGCCAAAATCTAAATACGGCTTAAATCTGGATATGGGATTTTCATGTCTTTAAAATAATTCTTTTTGTTGTTGGAAATTTGACTCTTTATGACTTATCTAATCACATAGATGGTGAGGGACAGGGAAGCCTGGCGTGCAGCAGGTCCATGGGTCACGAACAGTAGGACATGACTAGGCGACTTTCTTGGAAAAGCAACCACATACACTGGAAAGAAGGAAATCCACACCGGACAGCTCTGGGTCAGGGCTGCACTGTCTTTGGGACGGAAGCAGATCTTCTTCCCAGGCCGCTACTGCTCTGGGGCCTCGCTGTCCCCGAGCCCAGCCTCTACCTGCTGCGCTCTTACCACAGATAGGAGTGGCCTTGCTGTGGACTCCAGGTACTCCACCACCTCCTGTACCAGTCTTGAGCCATGACTCAGCTGATTGAGGTCGAAAGGGGGCTTCAGGCAGCGGCTGAACTTCTCCCGTGCGGCAGTGAGGTTCCCAGCTTTGAGGCAGGCCATGCCCCAGGCATGCCATGCCCCGGTGGTGTCAAGGCCAGTCTTTGTGGAGACCTGGAGGAAACACCGCTCCTTTAGGGAAAAGGACTTGCAGCCAGGCCTGAGGGTCCCAAAGACTGATTCTACCCCCTTGTTGTCAATCATCTCCCCCACCCCACCTCAGCCCACCTGCTATGACTCCCACATTGGCAAACTGGTCATGCCCTGACACTCTCCATGGCCAAGGAAAAGTGGAGGAAATAACTCACTGGGGCAGACATCAGCTCTGTGCCTCACCTCAACACCCAGTTGGTAGTACTCAGCTTCCAAGAGCTGGTTCCTGAGCCTGGTTACCGCAGCTGGTTGCAAGATCTGATCCAGAGATGGCACATGGCGATAGGCGGCAGCAACTAAAATATTCAGCACATCGACCTTGCTGATGTAGCTACCAGGAGGAAAAGGGCATGGCAGTGAGGCTCCCCAGGGTCCTTCCAGGAACAGGTGCTGCTTAAAGGTTTCCTACTTCATTTGTAACGTGAAACGGGATCATGAGAATTGGAAGGTACATGGGCAAACAGGCTCTGGATTCAGACTTTCTGATTCTCAACTCTATCACTTGGTGGCTCTCTGATCTTAGGCAAGTTAGCTAACCTTTCTCTGCCTCAATCTGCTCATCTGTGAAATGGATATAACAGGGAGTCTTAAGGATAAAATGAAATAACTCAAGGAAAAGACTTAGGATGGTATCTGGAGCTCTGCAGTAGATTGCGGTAGATGTAGTGTTCGTTGATCAGTTGTGTCCAGCTGTTTGTGACCCTATGGACTGTAGCCCGCCAGGCTTCTCTGTCCATGGAATTCTCCAGGCAAGAATACTGGAGTGGGTTGCCATTTCCTTCTCCAAGGGATCTTCCCAACCCATGGATCGAACCCAGGTCTCCTGCACTGCAGGCAGATTCTTTACTATCTGAGCCACCAGCAAAGCCCCCCAGGGAAGCTTTCAGGAACTCATTAAATGTCAGCTATCAAAACGTGGAGTAGGGACGTTCTGGGACACTCAGGTCTATTTGAGGCAAGGCCTTTACACTGAATGTTAGGAGCTCACAGGCTACCCATTGCTTTTTGGTTCTCTGGAAGCCTATTTGGGAGAGCGCATACAGACTATATCAGGGGTCTGCACCTCCAGTCAGTATGGAGGTCACAGCACTACCATCCTCTGGAGTGCTGCTGGGCAGGGGCCTCCTGGCCTTTCACTTGAATTCTAGTGCCCTGGGCTTGACATCCTCTATCTGGGTCAAGGATGGATACTGTTACTAGGACTGCTGCCTCTGATCTTGATATCTGGTGACTGCAAAAACCTTTTAAAGCCAGAGTCCAGAAAGCTGTCTGGGATCATTCTGTGTGGTCCCACCTGAGACAGGCCTACACTCAAGGTTCTTGACTCTTGTATCAGATTCTATCAAAACCCCTCCACGGATCCTGACTTGTCCACTGATTTCCCTGGAAAGGGATTTAGCCCATGAGTGAGTATCAACCAGTGGGGGTAGGGCAGGGGACAGTATAGTGTGTAAAAGCAAGTTTGGTATCATCAAATACTAGATACGTATAATAGGTGGTTTGAGCTTCTTTTTTTAAACATTATTTGTCTACAGACTCTTGAGCGTCCCTTGGACTGCAAGGAGATCAAACCAGTTAGTCCTAAAGGAACTCAATAGTCATTGGAAAGACTGATACGGAAGCTGAAGCTCCAATACTTTGGCCACCTGATGCGAAGAGCCCTTGGTACTGGGAAGGACTGAAGGCAGGAGGAGAAGGGGGTGACAGAAGATGAGATGGTTGGATGGCATCATCAATTCAATGGACAGGAGTCTGAGCAAACTCCGGGAAATAGTGAAGGACAAGGAAGTCTGGCGTGCTGCAGTCCATGGGGTTGTAAAAAGTTGGACATAGCTTAGCAACTGAATGACAATTTGTGTACCGGAAGACGGTATTTAAAACAGTGGAAAAATACTCTGCAAACCAGGAGTTCTCAATATTAGAGAGATGAATCTACTGTTGTCAGCAACTGGGTACAAGTACAGCTAATGTGAGGACTCCAGGGTTGGGCAGAAAGAATGTGCAATTTGAAACCACTGCTGTTACGTGTCCAAGAAGCCCATGACACCTGGGGGTAGATGAGAATCCTACTGAAGTAAGGACCTCCTTAATTTCTGCTTACTTAGTCCAAAGTGGATATTGCCTCCATCTGTACTGGATTTTGAAGGAAGTTTAGGACTTACTATTAAATTTGCTCTGCCTCCCCACAATCTGAGTATCTTTTTTCTCTTAATAAGATTGTATTTCAGACATCTCAAGATTTTTGCCATTAACTCTACCTTTTGCTATATGGAATGGTTTCTGTTCTTTCCTTCTCTTCTCCCCCATTTCTGATGTTTTGGTTCTTTACATGGTTATTTAAAAAACTGTATTTAACATATTATATTCCTCTTTTTTTGCCAACTTGATAAAAACCTTTGTCTCTTGATCAAGGAGTAAAATTAACTCCTACATATTTCCTTCCACTTTCTGTCCCACTTCTTTCTGCCTTTCTCATCCTTCAGGTGTTTGTTAATAGGAATAAAACTGACATTTTTGGAGTACACAGGCTCAGTTCTTAGCCCTTTATATGGTTATAGTACTCACAGTTTATCCTTATAACAGCCATATGGAATAAATATCATTATTATCCCCATTTTCCAGAGGAGGAAACTGAGGCCCAGGGTCACCTAAAGTTACAGAGCTCTAGGAAGTGGTGAAGCTGAGCGTCACTGCACTCTCTGTGATCTGGTGAGTCTGCAGGCCAGTACTCTGGGCAAGTGCCTGAAGCACTGACACGTCAAAGAAAATTATGCTCTCTGCTCTGAAATCTGGGTAGGACTGAGTGCTGGGAACATACTGCATGAGTCACACATTTGGGTGGGTAAGCTGGGAATTGGGAGTTTTCAATGTCAGGTTAACGGAGGCAGAGCAGGTTGTGCAGGGGCCTGGGGCAGAATCCTCCCCTTTCCACAGAGACTTCTATTTTACGACTCACGTTTCTCCCTGGGATGCAGGGACAGGCCAGTCCACAGTGTGCTTCAAAGATCTGTCATCCACAACTCCCTGAGGCCACAGTCTCAATTTGGTCAAGACTAGGCAGAGTTTTGGTTAAGGCTAAGGATACATTTTCCTTGTCTTTTTTTTTTTTTTTTTTTAAATTTCTGGTTGCACTGAGCAGCATGCAGGATCTTAGTTCTCCAACCAGGAATCAAACCTGCACCCTCTGTGATGGAAGATCGCAGTCTTAACCACTGTACATCCAGGGAAGTCTCAGGACATATTTTCTTTAAAAGCCAGAAAGTTCCACAGGGACTAAAGGTGTTCCTCTAAATTAATTTTAATTACAAATTAGCCAGTCTTTGTTTCAGACAGGGTGTAGCTAGAGAACCTTCCTTGAGGACCCCTCAGGGAAAGGGGAGAACTGTCACGGGAGGGCGAGGAGGATGGCTTGTGGTCTGGTGACAGCATTTCGCCAACGTCAGATGGGATGCAAAACAGTTCAACATGTCTTGTCAGAGGCTGGGGAGGTGAAAACTCACAGTGGGATCAGAAAAAGAAGCTGGATAAACATGTTGTTTAGTCGCTAAGTTGGGTCTGATTCTTTGGCGATCCCATGGACTATAGCCTGCCAGGCCAGAATACTGGAGTGGGTTGCCACTTCCTTCTCCAGGGGGAGTTTGACCCAGGGATAGAACTCGCATCTCATGATCACCAGGTAAAGGAACAGGGACTCACTTCCGCTTACCTGTCACAAAGCGCCAGGTCCTGGCTCTGGCCTGCCTTGACGAACATCATCTTGGCACTGAAGAGCAGCTGCTTCATGATGTCCGTGAGCAGCCCCGCATCCACCTCGGGGTTGGTGAGCCCCTGCGACAGCCTACAGCAGTGCTCGATCAGCTGGTGGCCGCAGGCCACGCTGTCCTCGTGCAGATTCAGGATGGCAATGCACAGGGAGGCGCTGGGGGCCTGGCCCGAGTGGAAGAGGAGAGAGGCACACCATGAGTTCAGGGGCCAGGGCAGTCTTCAAATGTAGCTGGGGAGGCAGGAATTCTACCTATTTCAGGAAGCTTGACCAGCCAAACTCCTATGGAGCAGAAGTGGAACTAAACCCATTTCAGAAGTTCTAAGTCATACTCTGGCTGCTAGGTTTTATCACCTGACTGGGAAGAAGGCAGCTGTGTCCACGTGTCACCTACTGCCTGGGGCTGTCCGGAGGGGCCCTTCTTTTCCAGTTTACTAGGAGTTTAGGTACTCTTTAATGTTGGTTTGGACAACAACTGACTTGCTTGTTTAGCTACCTGGAGAGGTCTCTGCTTCAAGCCACTGGACACAGTGCTGCTAAAATTAATATTCCTAAAGCACACTCCATGGCCCCTCATGTCTACCAAGTAGATATATCTCACTGCAGAGTGTAAGGCCCTACACATAAATAGCTCATTTCAACCTTACCTCTATTAACACCCCATGTTTCCTCCAAAGTAAACCACTTCTAACTCCCCAACTCTTTTGGACACCGTGTCTTTGCTTGGATGTTCCAGTTTGGAACTTTTTCCTTCCCCTATCCTCACTCCCCTCACGACACCCAAACTTCTGCTTATCAAACTCCTATCGCACTTCCAAAGCTCATCTTAAATGCCACGAAGGCTTTCCTGATTTCCTCTTGTGTATTTCTCAAGCTGTTCCTCATTTCGTGCTTTCAGCTGGTTTCCTTGCCTTAGCTCCCATGTGATTACACTGTGAGTAAGTGAAGACCAGCCTGTGTTTGCCCAACTCTGCATTTCCTGCTATGTGACTACACACCATGTGTGTGTGTATTTTCAGCTGATCAGTCGTGTCTGACTCTTGGTGACCCTGTGGACTGTAGCCTGCCAGTCTCCCCTGTCCATGGGGATTCTCCGGGAAAGAATACTGGAGTGGGCTGCTATTTCCTTCTCCAGACTACACATCATAAAGAAACTCAAATGACTATCCATTTTATCGCTATTACCTGCTCATAGTAAAATTCACTCCGCACCAGCTCATTTTCCTCCTCGTTCAGATCCAAAATCCATTCCACCTCTGTTGCTTTGGGGACTCTCACCACAGCTGAATATGGAGGGCTTTCGCTCTTGGAGCTGTCGGGGGCTGAGAAGACAAATACCATCCGTGTGTCACTCATTGGCAGCAGCCCAGTTAGCTCAGCCAGCGGGTGGCGTGAGCTGTCGGCAGATCCCTGCCTGCTCTCGTAGGGCTCTTTCTTTCCTTTTGGTCCCTTGCATTTCCTTCAGGAGATCACTGTGGGTACCTCAAACTTTCTTCCCCAGGCACAGACCCCGGATGAGTGCTGCAGTATCTGCCACACAACCCTGTTGCTTCATGTGAGAAGCCCTGAAAGGTACCTGCTTCCCAAATGGAGGGCTGAGCCACTGGCTGTGCTAAACCAACCTGCCCAAACTACCAACAGTGATTACTAAGGGGAAGGAGGGAGCATTGGGAGGCAGGATGGTGGTCAAGCGGTACCTAGGGGGAAACAAGAAAAATAAGCTACTCAAAGTTAAGGACCCAGTTGTTTGGCTACTGGCATTCTCGATGCTGGAAGCTAATGGGCCAGTGTGATAAGTTAATATGATGACAAAACTTAAGGGAAACAGCCTGATAGACATGCCAAAAATTTTCTTTCGTCAGCCTACTGGACTGAGTTGCCACTGAGGGTATCAGTTGCAGCAGATATGCTGAAGGAATGGCTAACTTGAGCATAGAAAGGAAAGGTCACAAGGAGGGAGCTCCCTGGCGGTCCAGTGGTTAGGACTCTGTGCTTTCACCTCCAAGGGCTCAGGTTCAACTCCCGGTTGGGAAACTAAGCTCTTGCAAACCTGGCAGCATGGTCAAAAAAAAAAGAAGTCACAGGGCATGTGAGTCAGCCTTACCTTGTGGTTGTCCTGGATTCTCCTCTGGTACACTAGAAACAGAGAAAGAAAGGTGAAATGCCTGTGAAAACTGAATTCCTCCTCCCCCTTGAGCTTGGTATACAGCACTGACATTTACTATTACTGCACTGAGATTATCAGGGAATCATCCAAAACTCTTCTCTGTCTCTCACCTGTCACAGCCAACCACTTATCATTTCTTGTCCATTCCATCTCCTGAATACCTCGTTGAATATCCTCATCTCTCTCCTCATCCCTGTCTCAGAGACAGCCCTCATTACTCAATGCTATTGCCTCTGCAGTAGCTTCTCAACTGGTCTCCTTGATTTTGCCAAGAGCGCCAAAGAATCGATGCTTTTCAACTGTGGTGTTGGAGAAGACTCTTGAGAGTCCAAGGGACTGCAAGGAGATCCAACCAGTCCATTCTGAAGGAGATCAGCCCTGGGATTTCTTTGGAAGGAATGATGCTAAAGCTGAAACTCCAGTACTTTGGCCACCTCATGCGAAGAGTTGACTCACTGGAAAAGACTCTGATGCTGGGAGGGATTGGGGGCAGGAGGAGAAGGGGACGACCGAGGATGAGATGGCTGGATGGCATCACTGACTCGATGGACATGAATCTGGGTGAACTCCGGGAGCTGGTGATGGACAGGGAAGCCTGGTGTGCTGCGATTCATGGGGTTGCAAAGAGTCGGACACGACTGAGTGACTGAACTGAACTGAACTGAACTGCTTCTCTACTTTGTAGCTACAGCAAGCTTTCAAAAAATGCATTATGTTATGCTTCTGCTTAAAATTCTTTAATAGCTCCTCAGGGTACAAATATTTCACATTTGCAGGTTAGCAGACAAAGCTCCTCATGGTCTGGCTATCTCTGGAGACCATCTCCTACCACCCATGACCTCTGCTCAACCCATAAAAGTCCTATCCACACTCACAGGCTTTGATCAAGTTCAACTGGTGCCACTAACTACAAAATCCCAGGGTCACAGACCAGAGCCCAAGGCTATCACCTGCATGAGGAGCCTTCTGATCAACCAATCCCAGCCTATGCTGCTAAGGAGCAAGCTCCAAGCCATTGTGTCATTCCCTAGGTCCTCCCAGCTCAGATGCCAGCCCCCGAGTCTAGAACTTTAGCTCATGACCTACTTATTTACACTTTTCAAAGGACCTGCATCTTCTCCTGTCCCTGACTTTGCAGGTGTTACTCCCACTTTGGGGCACACTTTGTTTTGACTTCTTTTATCACCAACTTTTCATCCTCTAAGGAGGCTTAGGCCAAGTGCCACACCCCTAGGAAACCCTCCTGATCACTGAGCTAAGCTGGGTGTGTCTCCATGCTGCACTTACCAAAGTGCTCTGTGGTCTGTGTTTTGGCTGTCTTCCCACTAAAATAGGGGCTCCTCAAGGGAAAAGTGAATACTGCTGAGTGACTGCTGAGTGGAAGAATCCTTACTCATTTCAAATCTCAGCAGAAAGAGAAATGGGTAATTTCCCTGTCCCCCACCAGGAGGGAGGCAGTGGTATGCCAGGGTCACAGAAACTGTGGTACAAGCAAGGCACATATTCCTTTCTATCAGGTCAGTAATCACCATGATAAACAATGATAAAAAAAAGTTCATGTTAAAAGAAACACAAACATGTGTTTGAGATCGATTTAAGTCTATTCATAAAACACAAAGAAGTCAAAGTAATTTGGCTTTTGGATAGCTGCTTTGGCTCACCTGCCCACATGCACTTAGTTTTACCCTCTTTTGCTGCTAGAAGTAGTGGAAAAAACTGACACTGAGCTGGCAAAAAACACTTGATCTGGCATGAGCAGTTTCTGAGATTTGTCCCCAAGTGAACTGTGTGTAGGAAAGTGTGGGGGCTCTTTGAGTCGTGGATAACAAGCCAGAATGATGAGGTTGATGAGAGCTGACGTGAGCTGACGTAAGCTGATGAGCCAACACTCAGTAGGTGAGTGTGTCGTTTTGAGTCCAGCTGAGACTGACTGAAGCAAGAGAGGCTGTTAAAGAGGTGAGGGTGTTGGCAAGCAAAGATCAATGNGAGCTGACGTAAGCTGATGAGCCAACACTCAGTAGGTGAGTGTGTCGTTTTGAGTCCAGCTGAGACTGACTGAAGCAAGAGAGGCTGTTAAAGAGGTGAGGGTGTTGGCAAGCAAAGATCAATGGCCTCAGTTAGGGGACAGGCCAAAGAACCCAGTGCCCTGATCTCAGAACATCACGCACGAGCTTGCTCTCTGCTTCTACGCACCCCTACTTCCTCTCTCCGAGGTCTCTCTGACCAAGGTCAACCATTACATCGCAGGCTTAATGGCATTTCAGTGCGAATGTGCAAAGAAAACTTTGTGTAACTGCTCAGATTTGAGATGCTCTCCCTCATGAGACTTGTAGGTATGTCAGGACCCCAGGGGAGGGTGCACTGGTCCACAGCAGCAGCGGCCCCGCCATAGGACACTCACTCTTGGTTGAAGCAGCTATAGCACTGGTCACACACGCGGGTGGGGTTCTCTCGGCAGCCTTCCACCACCATTTTCTTGGTGGAGCAGGAACTGCACACCAGCCGGCCACAGCGGCGACAGTGATGACGCCTGTTGAACTGAGGAGCGTCATTGGAAAGAGAAAGAGGAGGAGGGAAGAGAAAGTGA
>SJYX01022373.1:0-13648 GCA_006410675.1 Oreotragus oreotragus
ACTTTACAGTACTGTATTGGATTTGGCATACATTGACATGAATCTGCCATGGGTGTACATGAACTCCCAAACATGAACCCCCCTCCTACTCCCACCTCACATCCTCCCTCCGGATCATCCCCATGCACCAGCCCCAAGCATCCTGCATCCTGCAGCGAACATAGACTGGTGATTCGTTTTTTACATGATAGTATACATATTTCAGTGCTATTCTCCCAAATCATCCCACCCTCTCCCCTTCCCTCTCCCTCAGAGTCCAAAAGTCCGCTCTACACATTGGTGTCTATTTTGCTGTCTTGCATACCGGGTCCTCATTACCATCTTTCTAAATTCCATATATATGTATTAGTATACTGTATTGGTGTTTTTCTTTCTGGCTTACTTCACTCAAAAGAATGAAATTAGTGGTCTAGAATTATGTTTTTTAATTGAATTTCATTCATTTAAACATATTTTTGCCAATGCAGATGCTAGTAATCTCAGATCCATTTATTTTACAGATCTGTGTACCCGTAACAGTCTAATTCCAAGTAAAAGGTCTAAACAATCAAAAAACCCAAGGAATTTTGTGGGAAGGTAAAAATTAGAAAAGAGGATAAGTGATTAAGTCATCCAGTGATGACCAGGAAACTAGAGGATTCACTTTTCCTATTTACACAAAGTTTAACCAACCAAATCAACCTAAAATTTCTCTTTATTTTACTGTCACAGTTTTTAAACCATAACTGACAAACTTAGTTTACACTTGGATTAGAAAAACACTAGAAGCAGATGACTAATAGATGTAACTCTAGGTGTCACTATTTTAGCAGAATTGGTCATAATGTCATCCACTATCACGCATGTAATAAGAAACTGAAAATCAAAGAATGAACCAGTTTCCCCAGGCAACTTTAAAATAAAAGACACCACTACTCCTTGGGTCTACTTTTGTCAATAATTCTGGGAAATGAATCCTACTTTAGTGTTTAAATTTCAGTTCAGTTCACTCGCTCAGTCATGTCCAACTCTTTGCTACCCCATGGAGTATTTTAAATTTACCTTTCACAATTCTGCTTGTAAATACATTTAAAGGACAAAATTAATTTCCAGTTCATCTCAAAACAAATGCAATCTCTTGCTGTTGTTTTTAGTTACTTGGTCCTGTCTGACTTTTTTGCGACTCCAAGGACTGCAGCATGCCAGGCTTCCCGGTCCTTCATCATCTCCCAGAGCTTTCTCAAAATCATGTGCACTGAGTCAGTGATGCCATCCAACCCTCTCATCCTCTGTTGTCCCCTTCTCCTCCTGCCTTCAATCTTTCCCAGCATCAAGGTTTTTGCCAATGAGTCAGTCTTCTCATCAGGTGGTCGAAGTACTGGAGTTTTAGCTTCAGCATCAGTCCTTCCAATGAATATTCAAGGTTGATTTCCTTTAGGATGGACTGGCTTGATCGCCTTGCTGTCCAAGGGACTCTCAAGAGTTTCTCCAGCATCACAATTTGAAAGCATCAATTTTTTGGCGCTCAGCCTTCTTCATGGTCTAACTCTCACATCACAATCTCTTAGTTTTAGTCAAACTGTTTTAACTTCTATTGTGATTGAGACATTTTTCACTTTTAAGTCTGTTACAGCAATTTGGTATATCTATCTAAAATACCTGGCATTCAATACAAACAAAAAGAAAAATATTTGGGAGGTGTTCTCCATCTGTGAGGATGTACTCTGTGCAGCTTCAAGTTCGTTCTCTGGACCCAATCCTCTGTCAGCCTCTACGCTTTGCCTTTGTTTCTGGCTTTAAAATGGGGACTTATTTCTCTGTCTTATCTTCCCCAGACTTCCAAATGTTTTCAAAGATCCAGTTGCTTTCATTTTTCTCAGTGGCACCAAAATAATAATTTTTTTTCAGTTCAGTTCAGTTCAGTTCCTCAGTTATGTCCAGCTCTTTGCGACCCCATGAACCGCAGCATGCCAGGCCTCCCTGTCCATCACAAACTCCCGGAGCCCACCCAAACCCATGTCCATTGAGTCGGTGATGCCATGCAACCATCTCATCCTCTGTCATCCCCTTCTCCTCCTGCCCTCAATCTTTCCCAGCATCAGGGTCTTTTCAAATGAGTCAGCTCTTCACATCAGGTGGCCAAAGTATTGGAGTTTCAGCTTCAACATCAGTCCATTAAGTAAACTTAGGTTATCTTTGCTTTGTTTAAAAAAACAAAAAACAAAAAGCCTGTGTGTGTGTATGTGCACACAGAGAGATTTAATTGTTGCTTCCATTTCTTCAACTACTACATCAAAGAATCACAAATAGAATTTTTAAGGAAAAGTCTTTTATAAATTCATAACATTTGAAAGAGTTTCATGGATTTGCATGTGAAACACAAGAGTACACAAGGTAATTAACATAAAGATAAAAAGAAAGCCTTTCAGGAAAAAGGAGGTGGCAACTATACCAGTGAGAGTATATTTGCTATGTTTGAATGCAACTTAAGTTCAGCAGAAAGTTCCTAACCAATAAAGGTAAAAGAAGAAATCCAAAAAGTAATGGGAGAAATCTTAGTAGATGGGAGAAGAAAACAAGCTAATAATTCATATTTCCCAGGAATCAAAATTCTAAGAAGAAGTCATTATTGCATGAATCGTTGTGAAAATGAACACTGAGGGATATCAAAGAAAATAGCTTTATCTGAAGTACTGAAAAGGGATCAGCGAATCTTTTTTTCTTTTTAACTTCTAGGCCATCATGTATTTTTGAAGATTTACCTTTTCTATTATTTAGTGAAACTAGTTAAATTGTCATTGTAATAATTGAAATAATTAAGGAAATCAAGTTAATTTCTCCTTGAGCTATTTTAATTGCTATCTTCAGGAATTTATTCTAATGTTTTTTAAATATTAGGGGCCTTAGGCAGTATATAATGAAATATTTATTATGATTAAGCTATAATGACTTTGCTGCTGTTGTCTTTTACTTTCGAAAGTAAAAAAGTCATAATACATGTAAAGAGAAAATTAAAATGACAGATTTTATATGTCAAAAAAGAAAGCCAAAATATAAAGCGTCAATTATATAAGCCCCAAAGTTACTTATTTCTTGTATATAATTGACAACGTTTTAAAATTTCTGAGCCCCAAATTAAATAATGAAGAAGAGACAGTATGAAACTCATGAAAACACATTTTCAAGTAAGTAGCTGAGAAAAAAAGCTCATTTTACACATTAGAAATGGAGTGACAGAGTAAATTACCAAAATTTAAATTTCATACATTATACTACTATTTGGTTTTTGTTTTATAAAAAGAAATTATTCCACCTAAAAAGCAGAATACACCACCATGATTTTATTTTGAAGACTCAGATAGATAAAGGCTACACATTTTAAGCTGCTTTTTAAATGAATTTTGTTGACATTTTAAAAATTTGAAATACAGTCACTAAATTTAGTTTACTGCTCTGTTTCGGTAAATGCAATATTCAAAGTTATTTCTTGTACTCCATATGCTAATAACATTTACATAAATAGATTTTGCTTATTTCACCTAAAAGATTCAAAAGTAATTATAAGTTCTTCAATTTATCTTGAATTAAATTGAGAGGAGTCTCTATGTTTAATAATTTTTTAATGAAGTAGAATTTGATCTCAGATTCATTAAACAAACATCTCAAGACTGGGATTCTCTTGTTCCAGCATAGCATATACCTGAGCTTTAAACTTCTTAATCTCTTAAATGAAAATGTATTTCCTTGTTTTTCATCCTTCCCCAAATTACAAACATTTATCAATGAAAATTCTAAGGTTTGGGACTTTTAAAAATCATAATCACTGTCATAAGTGTCTGTCACAGAGCAAGCACTCAGTGTTTACTGAGCAAATGAATGAATCACCAAATACCCGTCTGCTATGTTCTAAGAACTGTGCTTCATATATGGCCACTTGCAAACCTCACACATACATGTTTTGTTGTACATGTAAAAGGTTTCACTGTAACCTTGTAAATTAGGAATTATAATCCTCATTTACGAAAAGGAAAGAGGTATGTGGAGGTTAATTCAAAATGAATATCATACAAATGGCCAACAAACACATGAAATGATGCTCAATATTGCTCATTATTAGAGAAATACAAATCAAAACTACAGTGAGGTACACCTTACAACAGTCAGAATGGCCATCATCAAAAATCTACAAATAATGCTTCAGAGGATATGGAGAAAAGAGAACTCTCTTGCACTGTTGATGGGAATGTAAATTGATACAGCCATTATGGAGAACAGTATGATTATTCCTTAAGAAACTAGGACTAAAACTATAATATGAGTCAGCAATCCCACTACTGGGCATATCCCCTGAGAAAATCATAATTCAAAAAGACACATGTACCCCAACGTTCATTGCAGCACTATTTACAATTGCCAGGGTATGGACATAATCTAGATGTCCACTGACAGGTGAATGGATAAAGAAGTAGCGGTACATATTACAATGGAATATTACTCAGCCATAAAAAAGGAATAAAATTGGGTCATTTGTAGTGATGTAGATGAACCTAGAGCCTATCATATAGAGTAAAATAAGTCAGAAAATGAAAACAAATATTTTATATTAACCATGTATAGGGGATCTAGAAAAATGGTACTGATGAATGTATTTGCAGGGCAGGAATAGAGATGCAGAGATAGAAAAGAGACTTTCGGACACAGTGGGGTAAGGACAAGGTGGGAAGAACTGAGAGCACGGCACTGACATATACACAATACCATGCATAAAACAGAGAGCTCGTGGAACCTGCTGTATAAGACAGGGAGTTCAGCTTGGGGCCCTGTGATGATGTAGAGGGCTAGGATGAGGGTGGGGAGTGGGCGGGAGGCTCAAGTGGAAGGGGATGTATGTATACGGGTTGCTGATACACATTCTTGTACAGTAGAAAAACTAACACAACATTGTAAATCAGTTCTCCTCCAATTAAAAAAGAAGAAAAAGAGTATCATACAACTTAGAATGAAAGAACTCTTTATTTTTTGGTTTCAAATTTGAACATTCTTCTACTAAGCCTATCAGAGTATTAAGGTACCTATGGTAATACTGTCATTAAAATAAGAATTCTGTCAAGTTCAAGGTACAATGATCAGAGTGCGGGAGAACAGGAAGAAAAATGGACATGGCCTCTGTTCTCAGGAGTCTCTGATCCACTGAGAAGACAGCTGCGTAAACAGCAAAGGATGCTGTTATGATCGAAGCAAGATGGAGTGAGTGTGGACTGTAGTACAGGCTATGCAGAGGCAGGAGCAAAGACAGAGTCACTTCGGAGGGAAGGAACTCAAAGGCTCCTTCATGAATCAAGAAGCAGTGGAACTAGGTCTTGAAGAGTAAGTATAGTTTGGCAGGTAACAATATTTTCAGTAGAGGGAATAGCCGGAACAAAACTGAGGAAGCAGCAAGACACTGTGGGTTTATCATTCGCACTTGCATTCATTCACCAGTCACTTCTTGACGGCTACAAACATTGGGCATACAGCAAGTTAAACAATGTCCCTGTCTAAAAGGGCTTATATTCTCGAGGTAAACAGAGTGAAATATCAGATAAACAAACAAGTGAATGAAACTTTTCAGAGTAATAAGAATTTTCAGTGGATTTAAAGTGTTTTGGACTGAGTGGTCAGGAAAAGTTTAAAGTCAAAGAAATTTAATAGCATCTGCTAAAATTAGATACTCACATTTGACCTTGCAATCTTTCCCTACACAAGAATAGTTGGTGAAGAATATTTATTATTAACAACAGCAACAAGAGCAAAACAGGCATGATCTTAAGAAGTACCAACCACTATGAAACATTATACAGCTATTTTAAAGAACAAATTAGAGCTCTCTTTTATGGGTCTCAAGGGATAACCATGATACACTGTTTGAATAAAGACTATGTTTAAAAATATGATCGGATTGAGGAAAAAGTCATTTGATTATATCAAGTGTTCTGAAGGTACAGGAAAAAGTACTTTTAAGTACTGTTGACACAGTATAAATTGGCAAATTTTACTACAGAGAATTTGACAGTGTTGCTCTAGTTCATGGGGTCACAAAGATTTATATACCACTTAGCTACTGTACAATAATAAACATTAAGAATGCTCATATAATTTTGACCAAACATTTTTTTAAATGAAACACTCTAAAAGATTCTTCTATACTCTGAGTTTTAAGCACATTTAATCTATGGTTTCCATTATGTTAAAACATACTTTTCAAAAAATTTAATGTATTACTATATTTACCTACTGAACAGAGCAGGAAAGACTTTTTTTCCTCCTATCTAGTAATCCCCACTCAACTCTCCCCCAGCTGCTGACCAACTAACTCCTCTGTTGAGATCTTTGGGAATTTTAGTCCCAGGCTGTTATTTTTCAATGAAGCATAATTACATAAGCTTTGCTACGAGCTTTCCTGGTTCATTTGTTCCCCGGTCTATGTCCTCTTTCAATTCATTTTTGTTTTGCCAGAACACAAGCTTAGATACTTACTTTACAGAGGATCTACAGATTAGTATGTTTCCGAGTCTTTGCATACTTGTAAATGTTTTATTTTATACTCGCACTTAAATGTTAACGTGACTGGCTATAAGATTTTATTTTCAAGATCAATTTCCCTCAGAATTTGAAATTTTGCCCTGCTTGGTATTTCTCATCACATATAATGCAAACCTAATTCACATTTTTTTTTTTCTTTATAGGCACTTGGAATCTTTTTTTTCCTTTAATCTTGGTGTTCTCAAAATTTGCCATTTTACATTTAGATTCCTTCATTCATCTGATAAACCTTTTTTGAGCACCTACTATATGCCAGGCACTTGTTTAGTCTTCTAGGGATGTAACTGTGAACACAATAGGCAAATTATGTGTCTTTTAATCCACTGTACCTTGGTGGGCCCTTTTAAATTAGCATAGTAATACACACTGAAAATGCTTAATAAATAATTTATTTGGTTGTTTCTTCCATTCCACCTCTCTTATTTTAAAAATTTTTATTTTCTTTGGCCACATGGCATGTGGCATCTTAGTTCCCTAACCAGGAAATAAACCCATGCTCCCTGCATTGGAAGCTCCTAGTCTTAACCACTGGACCACTAAGGAAGTCCCTGCATTCTCTTTTTTATATGCTTGAAATGTTTGGAAGACAAAAATATTATGCATTTTGGACCCATTTTCCGTATAACAACTTTTTGTCATTTTTAATCTGTTTTTCCTCCATGGAGAAAAACCTTGACTTCTTAACTCGTTCTTTAGCTGTGTCTATTCTGCCTTTAAACCAACTAATCTTTAAATTTCTACCAAGGAATTTATATTGGCATAGATACTATTGTTGATTCATGTTGCTGTGTTATGTCTTTTTTAACTGAACTATAATTGATTTATAATGTTATATTTCAGGTATATAATAAAGTGATTCTTTATGATAAATATGTCATATATATGATATACATGTCTTTTTCAGACTATATTCTATTATAGGTTACTGTAAGACATTGAATATAGCTCCCTGTGCTACACAGCAGGTCCTCATTGTTTATCTATTTTCTATATAGTAGGGTGTATATGTTAATCCCAAACTCCTAATTTATTTCTCCTTCCCTTTTCCCCTTTCATAGCCATAAATTTGTTTTCTAAGTTTGTAAATCTATTTGATTTGTAAATGAGTTCATTTATATCACATTTTTTGGATTCCACATAAAAGTGATATCATATGATATTTGTTTTTCTCAGTCTGACTTAAAATAATTAGTATTATAATCTCTAGCTCTATCCATGCTGCTATATATGCATTATTTCATTCTTTTTGTGGCTGAGTAATATCCACTGTGTGTGTGTATTTCTACATCTTCTTTATTCATTCAGCTGCTGATGGGCACTTAGGTTGCTTTCATGTCTTGCCTACTGTAAATGGTCTTGCTATGAACATTGGGCAAAACTACTAGAGCTAACAAATGAACTCAGTAAGGTAGCAGGATATAAACTTACCATACAGAAATCTGCTGCATTTCTTTACTGTAATAAAATGCAACAGATTTCAATGAAATATCAGAAAGAGAATGAAAAATATATATATACATATAAAATTACATAAAAAAATAAAATACCTAGAAAAAAAACCTGACCAAAGAGGTGAAAGACTTATGTACTGGGAACTATTAAACACTGATAAATAATTTTGAAGATGATTCAAAGAAATGGAATGATATCTCATGCTCTTGGACTAGAAGAATTAATATGGTTAAAATGGCCATACTACCAAAGCAATCCACAGATTTAATACAATCATTATCAAAATACCCATGACATTTATCATAGAGCTAGAACAAATTATCCTAAAATTTATATGGAACCACAAAAGACCCGGAATTGGTAAAGCACCCCTGAGGGAAAAGAACAAAGCTGGAAGCATAACCATTCCAGACTTCAGACAATGCTACAAAGCTACAGTAATTAAAACAGTATAGTATTGGCACAAAAGCAGACATATAAATCAATGGAACAGAACAGATAGCCCAGAAATAAACCCACATATCTACATTCAGTTAATCTATGATAAAGGAGGCAAACCTATACAATGGAGAAAAGACATTCTCTTCAATAAGTGGTGTTTGGAAAGGTGGACAACTACATGTCAGTCAATGAAACTGGAAAACTCCCTCACACCATACATGAAAATAAACTCTAAGTGATTTAAATATCTAAATATAAGACATAACATCATAAAATTCCAAAAAGAGAACATAGGCAAAACATTTTTGGACATATCACAGCAAAATCTTCTTAGATCTGTCTCTGCGATAAAAAATAAACAAATGGGACCTAATCAAACTTAAAAGCTTTCAGACATCAAAGGAAACCATCAACAAAATGGAAAGATGATCTATGGAATGGGAGAAAATATTTTCAAAAGATGCAACTGACAAGCGGTCAATATCCAAAATAAACAAACAGCTCATACAACTCAATATCAAAAAAACAAACAACTCAGTCAAAAATGGGAACATCTGAATAGACATGTCTACAAAGAAGATATACAGATGGTGAACAGGCACATGAGAAGATACTCAACATTGCTCATTATCAGAGAAGTGTAAATCAAAACCACCATGAGGTATCAACTAACACTGCTCAGAACGGTTATCATCCAAAAGTCTACAAATGATAAATGCTAGAGAAGGGTGTAGAGAAAAGGGAAACTTCCTTGTTCCCTCCGGTTCCCTCCTGGTGGGAATGTAAATTAGTACAGCCACTATGGAGAACAGTCATGAGGGTTTCTTAAACTGAGGGAGGGTGGAGGAAAAACTAAAAATAGAGTTACCATATGATCTTATAATCCCAGCCCTGGTCATATGTCTTCAGAATAGAAGAAAATTCTATTTTATGTAATGATACATAAAAATTCTACTTTATGTAATGATACATGCTCCTCAGCATTAATTTGTTCTTCAGCTGTGTCTATTCAGCCTTGAAGATAACTAATGAGATCTTAAGATTTCTACCAAAATACTTACATTTGTATAAATACTGTTGCTGATTCATGTTGTTCTGTATGAACTAAATCCATCTGCTTTCGTTTTCCCCCATATGCATTATCCTGAATTACAGTTTTATAAAACAATTAGGATTATTTTAAAATTATCAATGATTTATAATTATCAAGGCATTTGTTTTTCTTCTGATAACAGCCTTAAAAATAGTTATCATCTCTTCAATATCAATTATAGCTCCTTTATTATTATTTTTTTGTCTACTCATATAACTAAATTTTCAGGGGTAAAGTAGTCATCTTCTTTGTGAATTTGGTGACTCTCTTTCATAGTGACAGACCTTCTCATGCAATTCTTTACTGTCTATTCATCTTGGTATTTCAGAGTCACTGCTTGACCTATTCCTTTCTTGAATAGTTACCTTGGGTGTTTGTAGGAAAAGAACAGGGCGTGTTTTGTAGGTGACTTTGTAGCTATTCTTCTACTCTCTGACCCAATGCCCCTTCCAGGGGTCATTAACCATATGAGGGACTTCCTCTGTGGCCCACAGCCTACACCAATACCTTTATGTTGACAGCAAACTGCTATTGTCCCCGTTAGTCCCTTTGCAGATAAAAGGGGGGGATGATTGGGTTTTCCTCCTCAGAAAGAAATTACCCTATTATTCATCCGAATATTCAGAAGCCTGATCTGCTTCTCATATTCATTGACTTTTAGGTTCCAGCTCCCTGGGAACCACTCCCACATCTGCAGTGACATTCTCCAGCTTTCTTTTGGGATGTGCCTTTTCATCAGAATTTTTTTTCCCCCTCCTTCTTTCTGTCATGAATTATTATTTTATAACATAATTAAGATTTTAAAAAATACCTCTTCAGCTATTTTAAGAAATTTGGGAAAGCACATGCATATGTTGAGCCAACCATCTTTATCCAACTAACTTCTTTTCAGACTCCATTTTGTTAATTGACAAAGAAAAATATTTTCTGGGAAAAAAAAAAAAAAAGATTACTTTTACCTAAAATACAAAGGTCAAAAGTATTATTTTTCATGAAATAATTATATAGATGGTAAGCAAGACAGGTCAGTTTTATTTTATTTTGTTTTCTCCTATGCTTATTATTAAACTGTCACCTCTTAGCCTCAGGTCCACTCTTGTATTCTTCACTTTTTGTGATTCTGGGAGGAGAGAGGGGAGGTGGTGCAAACCATTTCTCTTTCGCTAGCAGGATCGGTGTTAGGTTCTGACAATGGGGGCACTATAGAGAGAGTAGACAGGATAAAGAAAGGATAAAGGATGGACACTGTCCTTCTAGGTTATTTCCTGCTCCTGTTTTGATTCCTTTTACTCTCATTACCATCCAACAAAGAGGCACCTTTAGCTGGTTATTCCAGTAGGATAGCTGATTCCAGTAGCACTTTCCCAGCACTGGCAGTACCCACCTCACTGTGGTTTCTCGCTGGCCCCAGATGCAGCCAGCTGGTAACCCCTCCATAAAGGTCGGGCTCCCACACTTGTGCAGGACCTCGGTGCCTTTCCCGAGGCTCTAACGCAGCTCGGCCCTACCCTCTCAGAAGTCTGAGCCTAAGCTCTGTGTCCCTCAGCCAAAATTCTAAGTTTTGATAATTCTAAGCTGTTCTCTTAACTTTCTCAGCTCTAGGGACAGTCTGTGAAATCTTAGTGTTCCTTTTGCCAGATGTCCAATTCCTGGATGACCATGTTTTATATTAAATTCTCCTGTTAAAATTACTTCTATCACCTAAGTAGACTCTGAATAATATACTTCCCTACCTACCATGGCTGTTTGCAAATGCTCAGTGAGCCTTCTGTCTTACTGTTAAAATAACCACTGATTTCATTATATGTGAAAAATATTGTATACTATGTGCTTAATTGAAACACTGAAAAATACATTTAAAGGAAAATGGACATGGTCCCCTCTCTCTCATGATTTCAAAGAAATGAGTCTGAAAAGGTAAACAAAAGCATTTTCATAAAATTTTTCTCTANGCTCCTCAGCATTAATTTGTTCTTCAGCTGTGTCTATTCAGCCTTGAAGATAACTAATGAGATCTTAAGATTTCTACCAAAATACTTACATTTGTATAAATACTGTTGCTGATTCATGTTGTTCTGTATGAACTAAATCCATCTGCTTTCGTTTTCCCCCATATGCATTATCCTGAATTACAGTTTTATAAAACAATTAGGATTATTTTAAAATTATCAATGATTTATAATTATCAAGGCATTTGTTTTTCTTCTGATAACAGCCTTAAAAATAGTTATCATCTCTTCAATATCAATTATAGCTCCTTTATTATTATTTTTTTGTCTACTCATATAACTAAATTTTCAGGGGTAAAGTAGTCATCTTCTTTGTGAATTTGGTGACTCTCTTTCATAGTGACAGACCTTCTCATGCAATTCTTTACTGTCTATTCATCTTGGTATTTCAGAGTCACTGCTTGACCTGTTCCTTTCTTGAATAGTTACCTTGGGTGTTTGTAGGAAAAGAACAGGGCGTGTTTTGTAGGTGACTTTGTAGCTATTCTTCTACTCTCTGACCCAATGCCCCTTCCAGGGGTCATTAACCATATGAGGGACTTCCTCTGTGGCCCACAGCCTACACCAATACCTTTATGTTGACAGCAAACTGCTATTGTCCCCGTTAGTCCCTTTGCAGATAAAAGGGGGGGATGATTGGGTTTTCCTCCTCAGAAAGAAATTACCCTATTATTCATCCGAATATTCAGAAGCCTGATCTGCTTCTCATATTCATTGACTTTTAGGTTCCAGCTCCCTGGGAACCACTCCCACATCTGCAGTGACATTCTCCAGCTTTCTTTTGGGATGTGCCTTTTCATCAGAATTTTTTTTTCCCCCTCCTTCTTTCTGTCATGAATTATTATTTTATAACATAATTAAGATTTTAAAAAATACCTCTTCAGCTATTTTAAGAAATTTGGGAAAGCACATGCATATGTTGAGCCAACCATCTTTATCCAACTAACCTCTTTTCAGACTCCATTTTGTTAATTGACAAAGAAAAATATTTTCTGGGAAAAAAAAAAAAAAAGATTACTTTTACCTAAAATACAAAGGTCAAAAGTATTATTTTTCATGAAATAATTATATAGATGGTAAGCAAGACAGGTCAGTTTTATTTTATTTTGTTTTCTCCTATGCTTATTATTAAACTGTCACCTCTTAGCCTCAGGTCCACTCTTGTATTCTTCACTTTTTGTGATTCTGGGAGGAGAGAGGGGAGGTGGTGCAAACCATTTCTCTTTCGCTAGCAGGATCGGTGTTAGGTTCTGACAATGGGGGCACTATAGAGAGAGTAGACAGGATAAAGAAAGGATAAAGGATGGACACTGTCCTTCTAGGTTATTTCCTGTTCCTGTTTTGATTCCTTTTACTCTCATTACCATCCAACAAAGAGGCACCTTTAGCTGGTTATTCCAGTAGGATAGCTGATTCCAGTAGCACTTTCCCAGCACTGGCAGTACCCACCTCACTGTGGTTTCTCGCTGGCCCCAGATGCAGCCAGCTGGTAACCCCTCCATAAAGGTCGGGCTCCCACACTTGTGCAGGACCTCGGTGCCTTTCCCGAGGCTCTAACGCAGCTCGGCCCTACCCTCTCAGAAGTCTGAGCCTAAGCTCTGTGTCCCTCAGCCAAAATTCTAAGTTTTGATAATTCTAAGCTGTTCTCTTAACTTTCTCAGCTCTAGGGACAGTCTGTGAAATCTTAGTGTTCCTTTTGCCAGATGTCCAATTCCTGGATGACCATGTTTTATATTAAATTCTCCTGTTAAAATTACTTCTATCACCTAAGTAGACTCTGAATAATATACTTCCCTACCTACCATGGCTGTTTGCAAATGCTCAGTGAGCCTTCTGTCTTACTGTTAAAATAACCACTGATTTCATTATATGTGAAAAATATTGTATACTATGTGCTTAATTGAAACACTGAAAAATACATTTAAAGGAAAATGGACATGGTCCCCTCTCTCTCATGATTTCAAAGAAATGAGTCTGAAAAGGTAAACAAAAGCATTTTCATAAAATTTTTCTCTAAAGTTTTTCTGTTTTGTTTTTTGTATTTATTTATTTTTTTACACAAACTCCCAAACATGAAACCCCCTCCCACCTC
>SJYX01022373.1:17675-46503 GCA_006410675.1 Oreotragus oreotragus
GGAATTCCATCACCTCCACTAGCTTTGTTCTTAGTGATGCTTTCTAAGGCCCACTTGACTTCACATTCCAAGATGTCTGGCTCTAGATTAGTGATCACATCCTCATGATTATCTGGGTCGTGAAGATCTTTTCTGTACAGTTCTTCTGTGTATTCTTGCCACCTCTTCTTAATATCTTCTGCTTCTGTTAGGTCCATACCATTTCTATCCTTTATCGAGCCCATCTTTGCATGAAATATTCCCTTGGTATCTCCAATTCTCTTGAAGAGATCTCTAGTCTTTACCATTCTGTTGTTTTCCTCTATCTCTTTGCACTGATTGCTGAAAAAGGCTTTCTTATCTCTTCTTGCTATTCTTTGGAACTCTGCATTCAGATGCTTATATCTTTTCTTTTCTCCTTTGCTTTTCGCCTCACAGTAAATAAGAGTTATTTTTCTATACTAACTAGGAAAATGTTAATGTCAAATGGATGCTATCAATTGAAGTATAATTGTTTTTATATTTCTTTAAGTCTTGATCTATATTATAAATTTTCTTTTAAATAGGTAGCAAAAAGAGAGGAATAACTGATTAGATATTTAACAGGGGTATGTTCAATGGATGTGAACTTGGGCAAACTCTAGGAGATGGCAAGGGACAGGGAGGCCTGGTGGGTTGCAGTCTATGAGGTCACAAAGAGTCAGACACAGCATATCGACTGAACAACACAACAGGTTTCTGTTTTATTTTTGTGAAAAATCAATGGACACTAACTAGCTATTAGTAGTCTGAAAGATGGTAAGTGTGAAAACAGAAAAGACTTCAATATGGATGAGGCCTGGCTTTTATCCTGATGCCAGATCAGCAGCTCAGTCTTAGCCGGTAGCCACATCACAAGCTTTAAGAATCAAAAACCCCAGATGATGAAACAACGCAACATATATAAGACCTGGACTTTTCCATAGCTGGCTCACCAAGAAGCACCAAATAATACAGATTTGGGGACTAGACCCACCTGCTTCATGAAAAGTCTGGCTTTTAACAATGTGTCACACATCCTTGGCAAACATGAGTATATGGGCAAAAGCCCTTTCTAAGGTAATCATAAAGTTAAGTAAGGGATCTTGACTGCTACTGCTGGTACCTTAAATATACCCAACTACTGATTGTCAAGCTGGGTATGGAGCAAAAGTGTAAGGAAATGACCATCACTCTGCCAAGATGATGATCTCACCACCAGGTTGGAGCTGCCAGGCCATTTCAGAGATTTCCCTAAAGAAATACTAGGAAAGCACACAGCCTGGACAGAAAGTGCTCTGGAATGATGGTGAGGACCTTGTCTGCCTTTTTTATCGAAAAATAACTGGGTGACATATCCTGAAAGAATACTTTAAGAATTTATCTTTAAAATACCTATCTCCTTTCCAATCAAGAACCAGATTTTCATTGTTGCTCAGATAAAAGTCAAGACTTTTTTAAACCTAAGATTTCTTTAAGACCTAAAAGAGAACTCTCAGAAAACTGTCTCCCCCCAAATTATTCTTTGCCAAAAGTTCTTGAAAATGTAGACTTTACATGTTTTAATTATAGCTTCATTTTTATCACTGTCTTCTGAGAAAAACAAACCAAGGATATGAACCTCTGATCACTAATCTTACCATGGGCTGGAAAAGAGAACATATTATTCACTCAATAAATATATTGATCACATTTTACATGAGAGGCACTTATCTAAGCACTAGGTGAGCCTACTGAAGGCTTTTTTTTTTTTTTGAAGGCTTATAAAGACAAATACTTTCTGGTTTTCATTCTCTTATATTATTTAAATAGCAACTGTTTTCCTTTTAGTGTAGTCATTAGCAAACAGGAGAAACAGACACATAATGGTCAATAACAAGCAAGTCACTATACTGAAAATAGTTGAAACACAGGCAGAGAGAAGGGTATAACTGAAGTAAACTCAGCTAAGTTTAACTTTTTTTTTTCCTCAATAAAATCACTGTGTTACATTAGAACTAAATGTACATGTTTTACTCACCCTTATTGTTTATATCCCACGCCATTCCTTGGATTCACTTATTCTTGTGCTGGAGTCCATCCTTTTGTAGTTCTCTCAGCTAGAATCTGTAAGAGATAAATTCTATTAGATATTGTCCAAAACTATTTATGGGCTTCCTGGTGGCTCAGATGGTAAAGAGTCAGCCTTTATATGTAGGATACCCGGGTTCAATTCCTGAGTCAGGAAGATCACCTGGAGAAGGAAATGGCAATTCACTCTAGTATTCTTGCCAGGGAAATCTTATGGGCAGAGGAGCCTGGCAAGCTAAAGGCCATGGGATCACAAAGACTCAGACACAACTGAGCAACTAACACTAAAATTATTTCATCCTTACTTCTGAATGACAATTTTAGTGCTGTACCATGCCTCAGGATGTGAATCCTTTTCCCTCAGCATTTAAAGAGTTTTATTCCACTGACTTCAAGCACACATTATCATACACATACAAAAAAAAAAAACACTACTGCACAATTGCACTCATCTCACATGCTAGCAGAGTAATGCTCAAAATCCTCCAAGTCAAGCTTCAACAGTAAGTGAACTGTAAAATTCCAGATGTTCAAGCTGGGTTTAGAAAAGGCAGAGGAACGAGAGGTCAAATTGGCAATATCTGTTGGATCATAGAAAAAGCAAGAGAGTTCCAGAAAAACATCTACTTCTGCTTTATTGACTACGCCAAAGCCTTTGACTGTGATCACAACAAACTGTGGAAAATTCTGAAAGAGATGGGAATACCAGACCACCTGACCTGCTCCTGAGAAATCTGTATGCAGGTCAAGAAGCAACAGCTAGATCTTGACATGGAAAAACAGAATGGTTCCAAATCAGAAAAGGACAATATGCAAGGCTGCATATTGTCACCCTGCTTATTTAATTTATATGCAGAATATATCATGCAAAATGTGTGGCTGGATGAAGCACAAGCTGGAATCAAGGCTGCCGAGAGAAATATCAATAACCTCAGATATACAGATGACACCACGCTTATGGTAGAAAGCAAAGAAGAAAAGAGCCTCTTGGTGAAAGTGAAAGAGGAGAGTAAAAAAGTTGGCTTAAAGCTCAACATTCAGAAAACTAAGATCATGGCATCTGGTCCCATCACTTCATGGCAGATAGATGGGGAAACAATGGAAGCAGTGACAGAATTTGTTTTGGGGGGCTTCAGAATCACTGCAGTTGGTGACTGCAGCCATGAAGTTAAAAGACACTTACTCCTTGGAAGAAAAGCTATGCCCAATCTAGACAGCATACTAAAAAGCAGAGACATTACTTTGCCAACAAAGTTCTGTCTGACAGTCAAGGCTATGGTTTTTCCAGTAGTCATGTATGGATGTGAGAGTTAGACTATAAAGAAAGCTGAGTGCTGAAGAATTGATGCTTTTAAAATGTGGTGTTGGAGAACAGGGTGTTTGAACTGGGTGTTCTTGCCCTGTTCAAAGGAATGCGGTTAGGGGAGCAACTAGAGGCAAAACCTAGGGCATGGGCTCCTCACCCAATCATGAAATTAATGGACAGTAATGGACAGAAAAGTGTGTGTGTGTGAGTGTGTGTGTTTTTAATAGAAGTGTTTTCTATTTCATCCAAAAGTGTCATACAGGGTGGTGATGTTGCTATACTGCATTTAGGACTGACTGAATTTTTATTTCTAATATTTACCACTTAGGTCACTATCTGAGGATCTAAGTCCTTCTTCGACTCAGAAGACACTGTCTCATTTCTTAAAATCTAGCCTCTTTCCCATTTTCACATTTCTTATTTTTGGAACATATATATATGTTAGAATTTCTCAATCTATTTTATGATTTAGGTCTTTAATTTCATTTTCATTTTTTTTCAAACTTTCAGAGTTTTCCTCTAGTCTTCAACCTATTATCACTTTGATTATGTTCATCTATTAATTAAAACACGACAGTAATTTTCAATTCCAGAATCTCTAATTTGTTCTGTTTTGTTTTCCCTGTTCTTGAGTCACATCTGTCTATAATTCATAATTACCTTTTGTTATTTTATAAATATTACTTATTCCTCTATCAGGCCTCCCAGGTGGCAGAAGTGGTAAAGACCCTGTCTGCCAACACATGAGATGTAAGAGATACAGGGTCAGTCCCCGAGTCTGGAAGATCTCCTGGAGAAGGTCACGGTTACCCACTCCAGTATTCTTGCCTGGAGAATCCCACGGACAGGGATTGCATAGAGTCAGACATGACTGAAGCGACTTAGCATGCAAGCACACACGAATTCCTGTATCCGTTTTAAGATTTCAAAGATCCTTGTTTTTAAAATCTGTTTTGGAAGATTGCCTTAATATATGTATTTCCCGGAATGACAGTTCACCTGCTTGCTGAGTTTATCAGCTATCTTTTGGGAAGTTCTGTTTTCCTCTTCTTGGGTAAGACTCCTCTCTCCTTTTGCTCATTGTCATAGTGATGGAGCATCTAAATACTACGTCTGAATACTAGAGCGGGTAGCCTTTCCCTTCTCCAGGGGATCCTCCCATCCCAGGGGTTGAACCCAGGTCTCCCGCATTGCAGGTGGAATCTTTACCAGCTGAGCCACCAGGAAAGCCCCATATACTTCAAGTATATGTTTAAAATATTTTTTCAATATTGTTAGATTGAGGAAGGTGGATAATACATCACTCAAATTTTAATCAGAATATAGATTTCTAATCTATTATTTGTTAGGCCAGGAGGTATTCAAAAATATTTTATCTCTTTGCAAAGTTAGCATTCGGAACTTTTTCTGAAAGACCAATGTGTCTAATTACACAGTTCAGAGGTTGGCAAGCTGTGGCCTAATCCAAACTGCCACTTCATTTTTAAGGATCATCAGCTGGCAATTGTTTTCACATTTTTGAGGAACCGTCAAAAAAAAAAAAAAAGTATGTGCACTAAAGACCATACTTTACCCTTTACAGAAAATGTTTGCTGACCCCGATACAGTCTATCTTTGATGCCAACCCAATGATTTTGTTCCCCAAGACACAATTTAGAATTTTAGGTTCACAGAAAAATTGAGTGGAAGGTACAGATATTTTCCATAGACTCCCCACCCCAACACATGCATGCTGCTGCTGCTGCTAAGTCACTTCAGTCGTGTCCGACTCTGTGCGACCCCGTAGAAGGCAGTCCACCAGGGTCCCCATCCCTGGGATTCTCCAGGCAAGAACACTGGAGTGGGTTGCCATTTCCTTCTCCAATGCATGAAAGTGAAAAGTGAAAGTGAAGTTGTTCAGTCGTGTCTGACTCACAGGGACCCCATGGACTGCAGCCTACTAGGCTCCTCCGCCCATGGGATTTTCCAGGCAAGAGTACTGGAGTGGGGTGCCCTTGCCTTTTATCAACACCTTCTTCCTCCTTCCTCAATATCAACATACTCACTGGAGTGGTGGGCAAGTGTATAGTGATACGCATTCATCGTCACAGGATTATACAGAGTAGTTTCACTGCCCTAAAAATCTTCTGGGCTCTACCTATTCATCCCTTCTTCCCACTGGGAACCACTGATCTTTTTACTGTCTCCATAGTTTTGCCTTTTCCAGAATGTCATATAGCTGGAATCCTATGTAATGCAGCCTTTTCAGACTTGTTTATTTCACTTAGTAATATACGTTTAGGGTTCCTCCATTTCTTTCCATGGCTTGATAGTTCATTTATTTGTAGCACTGAATAATATTCTATTGTAAGAACCACAATTTATCCATTCACTTTGGAAGAACCTCTAGGTTGCTTCAAAGTTTCAGCAATTGTAAAACTGCTCTGAACACCTGTCTGAACACCTGTGTGCAGGATTTTGTGTGGACATGTTTTCAGCTCCTTTGGGTAAATACCAAGGAGTGTAATTGCTGAATCACATGGTACAAGTGTATTTAGTTTTCTGTAAGAAACCAACAAACTGTCTTCCAAAGTTGCTGCACTATTTTGCATTCCCACCAGCAGTGCATGAGAGTTCTGGCTGCTCTATGTCCTCTTCAGATTCAGGTGTCCAGCTTTAGGTTCCGGATTTTGACCATTTAACAGATGTGAAATGGTATTTCATTGTTTTAATATGCGTTTCCCTGATGACATATGGTGTTGAATATTTTTTTCACATGCTTAGTTGACATCTGTTCCTTCTTTGGTAAGGTATCTATTAAAGTCTTTGGCCTTTTAAAAAAATCAGATTGTTGGATCTTATTGTTCAATTTTAATATACTTTGTATGTTATGGGTGGCTTCCTAGGTGGAACAGTGGTAAAAAATCCACCTGCCGATGAAGGAGATCCAAGAGATGTGGGTTTGAAACCTGGGTTGGGAAGACCCCTTGAAGTAGGAAATGGCAGCCCACTCCAGTATTCTTGCCTGGAAAATTCCACGGACAGAGGAGCCTGGCAGCTATAGTCGAGAGGGTCACAGAGCATCAGACATGACTCAGTGACTGAGCAGAGATATTTTGGATAACATTTGTTTATCAGACATGTCTTTTGCAGATATTTTCTCCTAGTTTGTGGCTTATCTTCTCATTCTCTTCATGGTGTCTTTCACAGAGCAGGAAAAAAATTTAATTTCAATGATATCCAATTTATCAATTCTTTATGAATTATCCTTTGATATTATATCTAAAACTTAAGGTCATCTAGATTTTCATATGTTATCTCTAGGATATTTACAGTTTTGCATTTACATTTAGGTCTATGATCCATTATTGAATTAATTTTGTGAGGGATGTAAGGACATGGCTAGATTTATTTTTTGCCTGTAGATATCCAGTTGTTCTAGTACCTTTTGCTGAAAGACTGTCTTTTCTACATTATATTACCTTTGCTCTTTTGTAAAAGATTAGTTGACTGAATTTACAGCGGGGGCTATTTCTAGGCTCTATTATGTTCAACTGATCTATTTGTCAATTCTTTCACCAATATCAAGCTGTCTCAATCACTGTAGCTTATAGGAAATTCTTGAAGTCAGGTAATGTCAGTTCTCCAACTTTGATCTTTTCCTTCAATATTGTGTTGACAATTCTGGGTCTTTTACCTTTCTGTATAAGCTTCAGAGTCAGTCTGTCAATATCCATAAAATAACTTGATGGGATTTTTATTAGAATTGCATTGAATCCAAAAATCAAGTTAGGAAGAACTGACATCTTCACAATACTGTTTTCCCACCAATAAGCATTGATTCTTTTAAATTTATTCTTTGATTTCTTTCATCAGAGTTTTTTAGTTTTCTTCATATAGATATTGCACATATTTTATTGTATTATTTCTAATTATATACATATAATATAATGTATTATAACAATATAATAAAATGTAAAATATAATTTCTAAATACTTATTTCTAAGTATTTAATATTGGGGGAGCTATATGGTATTTAGTTTTTAATTTCAAATTCTACTTGTTCACTGCAGGTATACAGAAAAGCAATTTACTTTTGTATTTCAACCTTGTATTCTACAACATTGCTCATTAATTTAGGTGTTGCAAATGGTTCTGGATAGTCTTTATTAAACTGAGGAAGTTTTCCTCTTTTCTGAGTTTAATCAGAAATTTATTATGAGTTGATATTGGATATTGTCTAAGTTTGTTCTGCATCTATTGATACCATCTTAATGATTTCATTTAAAAAATCTGGAGTGATGCTCAGGAATTTATCTTTTTCATTAGAACCTCAAATCATTCTGATTCCTCTGAGATACCCTGTTCTAAGGAGTTAACACATCATACTAGCTTTAGCGTGGGTGGCTGCCACCTGCGCACTAAGCGCAGCCGAGAGGAGCTACCCCACGTCCGAGGTCAGGGGCAGAAGCCGTGAGGACCCCATGCCCGAAGGGCGGTGGCCAAGAGGAGTTACCCCACATCTGAAGTCAGGGGCAGCGGCCAAGAGTGCCAGGCTGCAACGGTGCAGGAACAGCCGAGAGGAGCTACCCCGCATCTGAGGTCAGGGACGGCCGGGAGGAGCCACCCCACATTCAAGGAGTGGTGGCTGTGTGGGTGCAGGAGGGCCTAGAGAAGCTATGCCATGTTGAAGGTCAGTAAGGGCGGCGGTGAGGAGATACCCTCATCCAAGGTAAGGAGCAGCAGTTGCACTTTTCTGGAGCAGCCGTGAAGAGATACCTCATGCCCAAGGAAAGAGAAACCCAAGTAAGATGGTAGGTGTTGCAAGAGGGTAGCAGAGGGCAGACACACTGAAACCATATTCACAAAACACTAGTCAATCTAATCACACTAGGACCACAGTCTTGTCTAACTCAATGAAACTAAGCCATGCCCGTGGGGCAACCCAAGGCGGGCGGGTCATGGTGGAGAGGGCTGACAGAATGTGGTCCACTGGAGAAGGGAATGGCAAACCACTTCAGTATTCTTGCCTTCAAACCTGATGAACAGTATGAAAAGACAAAATGATAGGATACTGAAAGAGAAACTCCCCAGGTCAGTAGGTGCCCAATATGCTACTGGAGATCAGTGGAGAAATAACTCCAGAAAGAATGAAGGGATGGAGCCAAAGCAAAAACAATACCCAGCTGTGGAGGTGACTGGTGATAGAAGCAAGGCCCCATGTTGTAAAGAGCAATACTGCATAGGAACCTGGAATGTCAGGTCCATGAATCAAGGCAAGAGATGGCAAGAGTGAATGTCGACATTCTAGGAATCAGTGAACTAAAATGGACTGGAATGGGTGAATTTAACTCAGATGACCATTATATCTACTACTGTGGGCAGGAATCCCTCAGAAGAAATGGAGTAGCCATCATGGTCAACAAAAGAGTCCGAAATGCAGTACTTGGATGCAATCTCAAAAACGACAGAATGATCTCTGTTCGTCTCCAAGGCAAACCATTCAATATCACAGTTATCCAAGTCTATGCCCCAACCAGTAATGCTGAAGAAGCTGAAGTTGAATGGTTTTATGAAGACCTACAAGACCTTTTAGAACTAACACCCAAAAAAGATGTCCTTTTCATTATAGGGGACTGGAATGCTAAAGTAGGAAGTCAAGAAACACCTGGAGTAACAGGCAAATTTGGCCTTGGAATGCGGAATGAAGCAGGGCAAAGACTAATAGAGTTTTGCCAAGAAAATGCACTGGTCATAGCAAACACCCTCTTCCAGCAACACAAGAGAAGACTCTACACATGGACATCACCAGATGGTCAACACCGAAATCAGATTGATTATATTCTTTGCAGCCAAAGATGGAGAAGCTCTATACAGTCAACAAAAACAAGACCAGGAGCTGACTGTGGCTCAGATCATGAACTCCTTATTTCCAAATTCAGACTTAAATTGAAGAAAGTAGGGAAAACCGCTAGACCATTCAGGTATGACCTAAATCAAATCCCTTATGATTATACAGTGGAAGTGAGAAATAGATTTAAGGGCCTAGATCTGATAGACAGAGTTCCTGATGAACTATGGAATGAGGTTCGTGACATTGTACAGGAGACAGGGATCAAGACCATCCCCATGGAAAAGAAATGCAAAAAAGCAAAATGGCTGTCTGGAGAAGCCTTACAAATAGCACTGAAAAGAAGAGAGGCGAAAAGCAAAGGAGAAAAGAAAAGATATAAGCATCTGAATGCAGAGTTCCAAAGAATAGCAAGAAGAGATAAGAAAGCCTTCTTCAGCAATCAATGCAAAGAGATAGAGGAAAACAACAGAATGGGAAAGACTAGAGATCTCTTCAAGAGAATTGGAGATACCAAGGGAACATTTCATGCAAAGATGGGCTCGATAAAGGATAGAAATGGTATGGACCTAACAGAAGCAGAAGATATTAAGAAGAGGTGGCAAGAATACACAGAAGAACTGTACAGAAAAGATCTTCACGACCCAGATAATCATGAGGATGTGATCACTAATCTAGAGCCAGACATCTTGGAATGTGAAGTCAAGTGGGCCTTAGAAAGCATCACTAAGAACAAAGCTAGTGGAGGTGATGGAATTCCCGTTGAGCTGTTTCAAATCCTGGAAGATGATGCTGTGAAAGTGCTGCACTCAATATGCCAGCAAATTTGGAAAACTCAGCAGTGGCCACAGGACTGGAAAAGGTCAGTTTTCATTCCAATTCCAAAGAAAGGCAATGCCAAAGAATGCTCAAACTACCGCACAATTGCACTCATCTCACACGCTAGTAAAGTAATGCTCAAAATTCTCCAAGCCAGGCTTCAGCAATATGTGAACCGTGAACTCCCTGATGTTCAAGCTGGTTTTAGAACAGGCAGAGGAACCAGAGATCAAATTGCCAACATCCGCTGGATCATGGAAAAAGCAAGAGAGTTCCAGAAAAACATCTATTTCTGCTTTATTGACTATGCCAAAGCCTTTGACTGTGTGGATCACAATAAACTGTGGAAAATTCTGAAAGAGATGGGAATACCAGACCACCTAACCTGCCTCTTGAGAAATCTGTATGCAGGTCAGGAAGCAACAGTTAGAACTGGACATGGAACAACAGACTGGTTCCAAATAGGAAAAGGAGTACGTCAAGGCTGTATATTGTCTCCCTGCTTATTTAACTTATATGCAGAGTACATCATGAGAAACGCTGGACTGGAAGAAACACAAGCTGGAATCAAGATTGCCGGGAGAAATATCAATAACCTCAGATATGCTGATGACACCACCCTTATGGCAGAAAGTGAGGAGGAGCTAAAAAGCCTCTTGATGAAAGTGAAGGAGGAGAGCGAAAAAGTTGGCTTAAAGCTCAACATTCAGAAAACGAAGATCATGGCATCCGGTCCCATCACTTCATGGGAAATAGATGGGGAAACAGTGGAAACAGTGTCAGACTTTATTTTTTTGGGCTCCAAAATCACTGCAGATGGTGACTGCAGCCATGAAATTAAAAGACGCTTACTCCTTGGAAGAAAAGTTATGACCAACCTGGATAGTATATTCAAAAGCAGAGACATTACTTTGCCGACTAAGGTCCGCCTAGTCAAGGCTATGGTTTTTCCTGTGGTCATGTATGGATGTGAAAGTTGGACTGTGAAGAAAGCTGAGCGCCGAAGAATCGATGCTTTTGAACTGTGGTGCTGGAGAAGACTCCTGAGAGTCCCTTGGACTGCAAGGAGATCCAACCAGTCCATTCTGAAGGAGATCAGCCCTGGGATTTCTTTGGAAGGAATGATGCTAGACTGAAACTTCAGTACTTTGGCCACCTCATGCGCAGAGTTGACTCATTGGAAAAGACTCTGATGCTGGGAGGGATTGGGGGCAGGAGGAGAAGGGGATGACCGAGGATGAGATGGCTGGATGGCATCATGGACTCGATGGACGTGAGTCTGAGTGAACTCCAGGAGATGGTGATGGACAGGGAGGCCTGGCGTGCTGCGATTCATGGGGTCGCAAAGAGTCGGACACGACTGAGCGACTGAACTGAACTGAACTGAACTGGCTTTAAAGACACTTTGAGATCTGCCTAATTAAATCTTCCCAAAATGATTACAACTGAGTCTAATCAGTTGAGCATTGTCATGGATCACAGAGTCATGTGCTCGTAGTCAAGCATTCCCTATATATAGGTGCAGTCTCTTTTCTTTGACCAAAACTAAGGAAATAAGTTCCTGTTTTTCATTTTTTCTCACACTGTTGAAATTTTAAACTATTTTCTTTTCTTGGTGTAGCAATAGTAGTCTTAAGAGAGAAAGGGGAAGTTACTAGCCCAAACAATGAGTCACTAAATCAAGAATGTTTGAAAGCCACAGACAGGAGAATCCCAGTTGAAGTGAATCCATTAGACCCAACTTAACATTCCTTTCAATCAAATAACTAAGTTCTGTATTAAAATTAAAAAGAACCAAAAGCTACATTTGCCCAATTATAATTTGGATAGCAGCCTAATTAATAAACATGCTTCCAATTCTAGATGATGGAGCCCTGAAGCTTGTTTCTTAGTCTAATTCTAGGCATTAAAAACTGCTGAAAATTTTCAGCCCAAACAAAAATATTTCAGGGCAAATTTACATCCCTTTTCTAACATAAAGGGGCAAGAAAACTTCTAAAATTGCTTACAGAGCTAGTTTTCACATATGTGAAGGCCATTGGTGACTTTTAGTTGGTGATGAGAAAACATCCTTAATGCCTTTGTCTCCTTGGAGGCAGGATGGGGCTTGGGGGTGGGGGTCAGGGTGTGCGTGTGTCCCCTGGCCCCCAGGAACTAACTGTGCAGAAACACAGGTGGAAGTTTTCATACGCAGAGAGAGTGGCTCAAGGAAGGAATGTAAAAGGAGGTCTCATAACAGTTTCCTGTCTGGGGTACTAATCTGATTTGTTGATACGAATGTAGTGACAGCACCTGCCTATATTTCAAAGCCTGGACACAGCACCATCCCTTCCCGTCTTAGTCTCAGTCCACAATCATGCTGAAAGTGTTTCGTGTTACAGAACGTAAGGAATATGTTTCACAATGAAGAAAGAAAAGTAACTCTCCTTTGCTATTCTTTATCTAGCTACCGATTTCTCTCTCACAGCTGAATATAAAGTATATTTTCCACTTTAAAAAAAAATCACCCTTTAGAAATTTTATTTTTATTCATTGTGGCAGAGAAGATTAAAAAGTGATTAGAATTTCTATCCTAAGGCTGGGATCCTGGTTACAGCTGACAAGTCTGTACTCCAGTAGAAATAAACTCTTAAATGATTGTTGCCTTGCTGGTTTCCTATACAACACAAACCATGAACCTAGTTCTTTAGAAAAACTGAAATATTTCATTCACTCTATCCAAGTTACACTCTTGGCAAAGCAAAACTGTCCTGTCACCAGACAAGGACATTCCTCCTCCTTCTCAGGCTCTGGGTTATATGGAGGCAATAAGTAAGACTTCCCTCTGATCTTGGTTTCAAATGAAAAACAGGAGCCAAGATGTCTGGTATTAGTCATTCGAAAGTGATGATGCCACCTGTTTCTTGTCACCAAAATCACAAGGCTATAATTTTTCCAGATAAACTTTGTGTATGTGTTTCTGTGTTTGTTTTTGAGGTGTTAGAGGACTGCAAAGCTCTCAGGTGGAGCTTCCCCTCATGCAAATGACAACTGGTGATTTTGGTACCATTAGTCCATTTTTATGATTCATCCTTGAAAGTAAGCATCTGAGGCNCCTACAGTGACCAAGGGTCATTCCTTTTAATTCACATTTCTACTCATTTTTATAGATTATCTAATACTGCATAATAATTAGGCAATTAGGCCACAACCCAGTGCACTCTAAGCAGCATGGGAATGATCAAAAAAAACACAAAATGAAGTTAATGTAACATAAAAAGGACTGTGCAGTGTAGAAAGAAATCAGATTACTGGTAAATATTTCAGTGTCATGAGGAGCCTCTGCAAAGTCATTTAGCCAGTGTTTCCCACATTTTGTGATTTTAACCAGACTATTCTCAAATATGTTTAAAAATACATACATATATACATATATATATATATATATATATATATTTTTTTTTTTTTAAGAGAAGAACCTTAAGTGCATGTCCTACGGGCTCTTTGTGTTACACACACAACAACCAAAACTCAGTCAGTTTTACCTATACACAGTGTTTCACCAAAAGACAGGTGTGGCCTACTGAATTCTTTGATAGAAACTGTAGAATCCTTCCCTTCTTTTGCCTTCATTTTGGTTTACTTTGTCCTATTATTCCTCAGCCGGCTTGCCAGAGGCTATATCCTTCTCAGTTCTCCTCATTCTCAAAGAACTCAGTACAATGCTTTCACACTGAGTCTTTTATGCAACACTGGCTTGAGGCGATGCCTACAAAGTTTTGGAGTTTACATTAATAAAGAAATAGTAGGTTATGCTGTGGTAACACATTGACCTCAAAATCTCAGGGGATTAACACAACAAAGTATATGTGTTTCTCCTTCTTCCTGTCTAAAACTGGTAAGCCTACAATGTGTTCCATGAAGCCACTCAGGGTTTTGGAGGCTCTGATATCAGATGACACTGCCATTTCAAAATACGTACACTGTGACAAGGAAGACAGAACATGAAGAACTGTCGACCTCATTCTCACTTCTGCTCACTTGGCAAAGTTGTCTAGGAAACCCAGGGGGAGAAAAAGAACTGCTGGACATTAAGAAATGTCCCTACACCCTGAGAAGGTACTTCTTTTAGAGGCAGCACCATGAGCACAGACAATTACGAGGCTTGGTGACAAGAAACTGGTCTAATCTGGACAAGATAATTCCATTTTTCTGGGCTTTAACTTGCAAAACGAGAAATTTAGGGGAAGAGGAACATTAGGATGTTAGAAACTCACGTCCTAATACAGAAGGCTCAAGGCTTTAGTTGTAAATTTCATCACATTGTAAGAACTTTCTCCCAATATTAAACAAAAAAGGTCTTAATACTAAAATAGATCTGTTCCTATTGTTCAGCTGTCAAGTCATGTCCAATTTGTTGTGACCCCATGGACTATAGCATGCCAGGCTCCTCCACTATCCCCTAGAGTTTACTCAAATTCACAGTAGACATTAAATCCAAAGGGGCCAAAAAACTTAAAAGTCTCCTCCCTCCTTCCTTCACTGTCCAGAGCATCTTCCACCCAGCAAAACAGCCTTACATGGTGGGGCAAAAATAGAATGGCTTTCCTTTTGGGGAGAAAAAGAACTGCTGGACATTAAGAAATGTCCCTACACCCTGAGAAGGTACTTCTTTTAGAGGCAGCACCATGAGCACAGAAAATTACGAGGCTTGGTGACAAGAAACTGGTCTAATCTGGACAAGATAATTCCATTTTTCTGGGCTTTAACTTGCAAAACGAGAAATTTAGGGGAAGAGGAACATTAGGATGTTAGAAACTCATGTCCTAATACAGAAGGCTCAAGGCTTTAGTTGTAAATTTCATCACATTGTAAGAACTTTCTCCCAATATTAAACAAAAAAGGTCTTAATACTAAAATAGATCTGTTCCTATTGTTCAGCTGTCAAGTCATGTCCAATTTGTTGTGACCCCATGGACTATAGCATGCCAGGCTCCTCCACTATCCCCTAGAGTTTACTCAAATTCACAGTAGACATTAAATCCAAAGGGGCCAAAAAACTGAAAAGTCTCCTCCCTCCTTCCTTCACTGTCCAGAGCATCTTCCACCCAGCAAAACAGCCTTACATGGTGGGGCAAAAATAGAATGGCTTTCCTTTGCTACTAAATTGGAATTCCTCTGTTAAACAAGGATGCTTCCAGAGTTGAAGGTAATAAATATCTCTTCCTCGTTTGATACATAATATCTGATATTTATGGTTTTAATATCAAACAAGATATATAAAATAAGGATTCTTCAAATTTGGGGGATGGAAATTAAGTATCATAAAACACTGGGAACGCACAATGACAAGATCTGCTACAACTCTCAGAATAAAAAGGAAAGGGAGCTCTACTCATGCTATTTCACTTGGTAAGTTTTCTAAGCTTCCTACCATATCTGCTACCATTATACGAATATGGGTAAAGTACTATATTATAAAATGATTGGACTTGATGGGAAAGATCTAGAAAATTGTTTTAATTTGGAGGTTTATTAAATATTTAAAAATACTCTTTCTCTGAAGCACAGTTATCTAGGTTGTTGCTTGACTCTCACAATATGGAGAAAGCCTGTGTCCAGTGAAACCAATTTTGTCATGCAATGATTTCTACCTTAAACTGAATTATACCAGGGCTACAGGAGCCATGGCTACTAGGAGGAAATATAATCAGTAAGCTATTACAATTATAAGGCTGTATACTGTGCTTACAGTAGGGGTAATACCTTAGCTCCAGTCTTAAATCCAGGTAAGAAGCAGAGACCATATATATATATATATATATATCATTATATTTCAGAATCTTCAAAAAGAGGGGAGTGGACTTTGGGAAGGAAGGAGTGAGGACTGGCAGACTCTCTTCCAAGAAAAACAATTTAACAAGTGCAAATTTTTAAAAAAATCATTAATCACTCATATTCTCTGGAAATTGCCCTAAATGCATATAACAAATGGATGAATATTCATTCAAGAAATTCATTAAGTCTCAGTAGGAAGAGTGAGAGTCTGTGGCATCTGACCCATAACCCAGTCCGTTACACCCATTTCCCCAGCTCCTGGGAAACTATATCCCAGGCTTGTGCAGCAAAGGCAGGATCCCTCTCTTCCTCCAGCTCCCACTTTGAAATCATAGTTTCACTACGGGAAAAGGAGGCTCCTGCATTTCTCATCTCCCCTTCCTGCAAGCCCCATGTTGCAAAAGCGCTACTCCAGGCAAGTCCAAAACGACTGGGTCTGTATTTCCCCACCCAGTTACAACGTACAGTGCAGGAGACTTACCTGCAATGGTATACTCTGAGAATACTGGGCCCTGATCACCTCTGCCTCCACTCACTCATTGGATGGAAATTCCACACTGAGACGCAAGGTGAAAAGAAGCAAAACCAAGAGAACTGTATGGGAAAATAAGCAATTCAACAATGATAGCTGGAGACTTTAATAGCCCAATAATAGGTAGAACAAACTGACAGAAGATTAACAGGAAACAGAAGACCTGAGTAATTCTACAAACCAACTAGAACAAATCTCTCTAGAAAAACTCCACTGAACAGTAGAATATACCTTCTTCTCAAGCACACACAACATTCTCCAGAGTAGACAAAGTGCTAAGCCACAAAACAAATCAAAACATATTTAAAACAACTGAAATAATAGAATGTATGTTTTCAGACCACAAAGGAATTAAATTAGAAATCAATTACTGAAGGAAATTTGGGAAATTGACAAATATCTGGAAGTTAAACACACTAATATCCTGCTGGTTAAAGAAAGGCAATAGAAAGGATTAGAAGACGTGACAACTGTATGCCAACAAGTTAGATAACTTAGAGGAAACTGACAAATTCCTAGAAAGACACAAAACTACCAAAATTGACAGAATAAACAGAAAATCTTAGTAAGCAAATCATGAACATAAAGATTGAATCAATCATTTACAAACTTCCCACAAAGTCCAGGCCCTAGCTGGCCCACTGGTGAATTCTACTCAGTTTTCAAAAAAGAATGAATACCAATCCTTTACAAACTCATGCAAAAAGTAGAAGAGGAAGGGATATTTCCCAGCTCATTTTATGATACAAGTACTGCCCTGCTGGATAACACCACTGACTCAATGGATATGGATTTGGGCAAACTCTGGGAGACAGTGAAGGACAGAGGAGCCTGGTGTGCTGCAGTCCATGGGGTCACAAAGAGCTGGACAGCACTTAGTGACTGAACAACTTCCTTGCTGCAAAAGACATGACAAGAAATGAAAACTGTAAAATAATGCCACTCGTGAGTACAGAAAAAAAGATCCTAAACAAAATTGAATCCCACAACATATAAAAAATGTTAGATACTAAGAGGGAATTACACCAGGAAGACTGGTTTAACATCGGAAAATCAATTAATACAATCACCATATTAATAGAATATTGGGGGAAAATGTATAATCATCACAACAGAGACATGAAAAGTACTTTGAAAAATCCAATACTGCTTATAATAGAAGTGCCCAGCCAAGTAGGAGTAGCTAAGTATCTACTTAACCTGATATAAGGTATCTATGAAAAACCTTCAGGTAATATCATATTTGGTGCTGGAGAAGACTCTTGAGAGTCCCCTGAATTGCAAGAAGATCAAACCAGTATATTCTAAAGGAAATCCATCCTGAATATTCATTAGAAGGACTGATGCTGAAGCTGAAGCTGAAGCTTCAATACTTTGACCACCTGATGTGAAGAACTGACTCATTAGAAAAGACCCTGATGCTGGACAAGACTAAAGGCAGGAACCAGAACGAAGGCAGGAGGAGAAGGGGATGACAGAGGATGAGATGGTTGGATGGCATCACTGACTTGATCAATGGACATGAGTTTGAGCAAGCTCCAGGAGTTGGTGATGGACAGGGAAGCAGGGCGTGCTGCAGGCCATGGGGTTGCAAAGAGTCGGACACATCTCAGCGACTGAATGACAACAGTATCATATTTAATGGTGAAAAAAACGAATGCTTTCTTTCCCTTAAGATCAAGAACAAGATAAGGATGTTTGTTCTCATCATTTCTGTTTTACATTGTACTAGAGGTTTTAATTACAGTAAATAACCAGCAAAAAGATATAAAAGATGTAGACTGAAAGGGATAGATGAACTTTGTCTATTCATAGATGAAATGATCTTATACGTAGAAAATCCTCAGGAATTAACGGAAATATTATTAAAACTAAGAAATTCAGCAAACCCTAGGGTAAATAACTTACAAAAACCCATTGAATTTTTATACACCAGCAGTAACACAAAAATAAAGAAAATTTCACTGATAATGGCAAAGAGAAAAAAATACTTAGATATGCATTTTACAAAAGAATTGCAAACATACATTAAAACTATAAAGTATTATTAAAAGAAATTGAACAATTTCTAAATAAATGGAAAGATAGCTCACATGTTGGCATCATCATCTGTAAAATGATGCAGCCACATTGGTAAACAATTTAGCAGTTCTCCAAGTGGTTAACAGAATGCCCATTCCACTCCCAGGTATCAACTCAAGAGAAATGAAAACATATGTTTATACAAAACTTGTACATGAATATTCATAGCAGTATCATTCAAACCAAAAAGTGATCATCAACAGATGAATGGATAAATAAAATGGGCTATATTCATATCATGAAACATTATTCAGCCATAAAAAGGAATATGATACTGACACCAGCTACGACACAGATGAAACTTGAAAACATGCTAAATGAAACAAGCCAGTTATGAAAGGTCTCATATTGTCTGATTCCATTTAGATGGAATACCCAGAACAGACAAATCCATGGAAGCTGAAACTACACTGGTGGTTGCCTTGAGCGGGAGTAGTGGGAAAAGGGTAGGAATGTGGAGTGACTGCTAATGGATATAGATTTCTTTTAGAGGGAGTTGAAATACTGTGTGAAGGATACACAATGCTGTGGATACACTAAAAACAATAAATTTTACACTTTAAATGGGTGAATGGTATAGCATGTGAGTTATATCTCAATAAAGTTATTTAAGAAATATTTAAGAATAAAATCACACACATTTGTAGAGTAAATTTCTCTTTATTCTTCAAAATTTTCCTCACTTCCTTAGACCTTCACTTTTTCATATGACTTTTGGAATCCACTTTTCTGATTCCTCAAAAGCTCCTTGAGGATTTGAGTTAGAAATGAAGTGAGGTCATGGATTTGGGAGAACAGAGATTTCACAATGCTGAGTTTGACTTTCATGAGCAGGTTATATCCATACCCCCTCTTCATCGTCTTCTTTTTTCCAATTAAATATTTCATTTTTTCACTTGATGAACTTCTATAGTTTCTTAAGGTGAATTCTATAGTTTCATAAGGTTAACTTATAGTTACTATTTTTTTTTACAATAATGAACAAAATTTTATTGTATGAATTCAGTTTCAATCTGTTAGAGAATAGGGATTCTGTCAAGTTTTATATATACATCAATTTATTTTATATATACATTCAATAAACTTGCTGTATTTTTATCAGTACTAAAAACTTACTTGTGTGGCACCTTGAATGCGCCGTGTACACACTGTTTAGACTGCAGTTGACACTAGGATTGTACTTTCTAATCTTTGTATATTTTTATCATTCTTATCTTTTGTATTAAGACTTAGAATAAAGCTTTTACACTGGCTTATTATTAATGTCCCAGCATTCTGAGGCACAGGAACATATATGGTATAAAGACAGTGTTTGCCTTCACTGTCTGTGGAAACATGCTGCAAGAAATAACTCTATGGCCATTTGCCTAGTTAATTGCTCTGATCTAAAAGGATCAAGAGGGCCAAATGGTTAGAGGCTGGACTAGGTCTCTAGGTCAAACCCCTAAGGTGCCAGGAAGACTGAAACCCTACTTCCCTAGGCCAGACTTTGAACACATCTCTAGCTCTTAAAGCCCAGGCAGCAGCCATTTATCAGGCCCTTGGAAAGATGTATATACATTTCTAAATGTTAGAATCCAGTATCCTTTCTACCCCATCTCAAGTAAATAAACGTATGTCTTCTCTTTCATGAGAGAAGGAGGTGGCTGTCTCTCTCCTGTATATAAAAAGAATAAACTCAATATTCTCCAACCCTCACCTAGTGTCAGACACTCATGTAGATTTGTCCATTTTGGCTTTTATTGCATTAAAACAAAGTAAGGCTTGGAATGAAGTGGTTAGGAGAGGCGATGTGGTTACTGTTTACTAAAGACAACTAATAATAACACACACACTCTCACTGAGAATGTCTCATAAGTCAAACAGTTCAGTTCAGTTCAGTTGCTCAGTAGTGTCCAACTCTTTGCGACCCCATGAATTGCAGCACGCCAGGCATCCCTGTTCATCACTATCTCCTGGAATTCACTCAGGCTCACGTCCATCGAGTCAGTGATGCCATCCAGCCATCTCATCCTTTGTCGTCCCCTTCTCCTCCTGCCCCCAATCCTTCCCAGCATCAGAGACTTTTCCAATGAGTCAACTCTTCTCATGAGGTGGCCAAAGTACTGGAGTTTCAGCTTTAGCATCATTCTTTCCAAAGAAATCCCAGGGCTGATCTCCTTCAGAATGGACTGGTTGGATCTCCTTGCAGTCCAAGGGACTCTCAAGAGTCTTCTCCAACACCACAGTTCAAAAGCATCAATTCTTTGGTGCTCAGCCTTCTTCACAGTCCAACTCTCACATCCATACATGACCACTGGAAAAACCATAGCCTTGACTAGATGGACCTTAGTCGGTAAAGTAATGCCTCTGCTTTTGAATATACTATCTAGGTTGGTCATAACTTTTCTTCCAAGGAGTAAGCATCTTCTAATTTCATGGCTACAGTCACCATCTGCAGTCATACAGTACCAAATTAATAAACATGAATATTAACAACTCACCATATTAGATTTTTCTAATGTTAAACATTTCTGCCTTTGCTAGACAAACCCCTATCAATGATAATGTATCTAATTTTAAACACTTTTAATGATGGGTGTATCACATGAACTTCTGTATCAATGTTTATATGGAGACTTGTGATTTTATTACCCTTTTCTATCAAGTTTGTTATTACTGTTTTAAGAGCTTAATAACTGGGTAGGTGATTTAGCTTCTTTCTCTGTGACAGCTTGTATGAAATAAAAATAATTTGCCCTTAAATAAAAATGATAAGCCTTGAAGTATTATTTAATATATCCTGTAACACCATCTGAGCCTGGTGTCTTAATGCGGGAGGGGGGATGGCAACTGGTTCCAAATCTTTACTGCTTGATAGTTTATTTCTTCTCAAGCAAATATTTATAATTTCTAAATAAATTATGCATTTCACTTATGCTTTCAAAATTAAGTTTTATAGTAGGTCTTAAGGTTGATATTGATTATCTTTTGTTGACTTTCAACTTCAGTGCACAAGCATCTCTCTGGCTATGCATTAATTTTTGTATCTTCTTTGCTTGTAAACTTAGATTATTGATTGATTAATTATACTTTATCCAGTATGAATGAAGTTTCTTTTATCAGCTCAGTCTTTCATATTGACCACAAAACTGCACTTCATTTTCTTCTCTCAGTGGCTGTTATTACCCTTTTCTCAGCTCTTTATTCTATTTTCTGATGGGTTAATTTCAGAATACACTTTTGTAAATACTATCAAATAAAATCCAGCACTTTTTCATCTGGGACTATTGAGGGTTGCCATATTGTAGCCAAGTTTCCAGGACTATCTGATGACACCAAGTTGTGAGGCAAAAAACCACTTATAAACATGTACTTATTTAGTGTATTTGTTCATAGGACTAAATTATAGTTTTCCACTAACAGGTGGTGTCTAAGATTGCAGATATTCCACAATTCCTTAGTCAAAGAAAGAGGAAGGAAACTGACATTTAAATTTTCTAGAAATTAAATAATCAATAACATGAAAAATATAGAGAAATGAACAATATAAATCAGGCTGCTCTCCTTCTGCTCTAAAGGCTTTGGCCTCAGCTACAGAGTTCATCTCAACTATTACTACAAAGAAATATTCACCTGTCTCCTTAATGTAGTCACCATTATATTTCAGCCTGCTCCCAACACAACTGTCTTCAACCAGGTCACACCAAATGTTTTACCCAAATCAGCTGATGAGCACCTCTTGGCATGATTCTTTGGCTTTGGTTCCCTCCTTGTCATTAGCCAAATTCCTTGAATTTTGAGTAATCATCCAACTTTTGCTGATGGATAAAATGCAAGTCCCATTTCCCTGATGAATCAATCACTGTCTTATTTTATAAGATTGCCAGATGGTCTAAAATAATACTCCCATATAAGGATGGATAGTCTTACATCTAAAAAGTATTCTTAACATTTTTGGAAGAGGAGATTTAGACCAAGAAAGGTTAAAAAGCTTGCACTAGGACACATACATGTAGATAATGTTAGAGCAGGCCTTGAACTTCATTCTACTTACTCCTAGTCCGGTGCATTCTCCACTCTTTAATGTTTTCCCCTCTTTGTTTTTTCAAACTTTTAACTCCATCATCCTGAATCACCTAGAAGATAGTACAAGATGCTCACGAGAGCTAAGAGCTATACTTATTCATCGGCCACCACCAACCTTTCTAAAAGGTGAAATAAAGGCTTATACTGCAGCATTTAAATACTAAAAATGGTCTCACTGGATTAGTAGACTTATTGTTCCTTATAGTCAAAATTCTCTGTTATAAGCAAGTGAGATAAAATGACTATTAAATAATGCACAGACATATATTATAAAAATAAAAACAAAAAACTCCTTAGATTCAGTAAAATTATAAAATCAGTTCCAAAAAGAATCATTTTAAGGACAAGCTGAAACCTCAGAAATTATGGTTAGTAGGGTAAGGAGAAAAGGATCAGATTTCTAACATCTGAGTGGTAATAGAGATAGGAAAATGGTAAGCATTTTCCATTGTTTATCTCAATTAATCTTTAAACAAAAGGGAATCACTAGAGCTTCACTAGCTAATTCTGACTAATTTTCAAAACATCAGCACACATTCTTAAATACAAGCATGCATTCTTAACCTTGTGGCCAAGGTAAATTTGATAAAAATATCACAGCACAGGGCCATATTATAATATTTTTCTAAAGAGGGCTTCCCTGGTGGCTCACTGATAAAGAACTGTCAGTGCACGGGACACAGGTTTGATCCTTGATCCAGGAAGATTCCACATGCTGCGGTGCAACTAAGCCCATGTACCACAACTACTGAGCCAGTGCTCTAGAGCCCATGAGCAGAGACTACTGAGCCGACAAATTCCAACTACAGAAACTCATGTACCTAGAGCCAATGCTCTGCAAGCGAAGCCACTATAATGAGAAACCCACATACTGCAACTAGAGAGTAGCCCTCACTTGCTCCAACTGGAGATGGTCCATGCATAGCAATGAAGATCCAGTGCAGCCATAAATAAATCTTAAAAAAGTAATTTTGGAAAGGGTAACTCATACTCAAAATTATAAGCTTTTCTCAATAATTGTGAAATCATGGCATATCGCTTCTTCATGATTGCAGAATATGAAATCAAAAACTCAGTTTCAGAAACTTTTATTTCTATGGGATATCTTTATATTTTGATCTGGCCTACTTGCTTTAATTGCTCAGTACTGTGAGGAGTTTATCAACATTGTTACCAAGCTGATAACGCTTTGGGGTTTTACCAGTTAAATCATCCCTTTTGAATTCATCACCAATCAAAGCATTTCCAAATGCTCTTGGGCAGTCCTGATCATTTATAGTGTTTATTTATCAGCTAGGTATTGTACCCTAAGTTTTCTGCAGTAAACACAAGCTTTCCACATTTCACCATCCATAGAACAAACTAAAACATCTAAGTACTCAGAATGCTATAGATATAAGGGCAGAGATGAGGAAGTGAACAATGTGAACCAGTGGAAGAAACACTAGACTAAAAGCTACTAGATCATGTCTAAGATCTAAAGGAGAGATAAGAAAGCCTTCCTCAGCGATCAATGCAAAGAAATAGAGGAAAACAACAGAATGGGAAAGACTAGAGATCTCTTCAAGAAAATTAGAGACACTAGGGGAACATTTCATGCAAAGATGGGCTCAATAAAGGACAGAAATGGTATGGGCCTAACAGAAGCAGAAGATATTAAGAAGAGATGGCAAGAATACATAGAAGAACTGTACAAAAAAGATCTTCACGACCCAGATAATTATGATTGTATGATCACTCACCTAGAGCCAGACATTCTGGAATGTAAAGTCAAGTGGGCCTTAGGAAGCATCACTACAAACAAAGAGAGTGGAGGTGATGGAATTCCAGCTGAACTATTTCAAATCCTAAAAGACGATGCTGTGAAAGTGCTACACTCAATATGTTAGCAAATTTAGAAAACTCAGCAGCAGCCACAGTAATGGAAAAGGTCAGTATTCATTCCAATCCCAAAGAAAGGCAATGCCAAAGAATGCTCAAACTACTGCACAATTGCACTCATCTCACATGCTAGTAAAATAATGTCCAAAATTCTCCAAGCCAGGCTTCAACAATATGTGAACCATGAACTTCCAGATGTTCAAGCTGGCTTTAGAAAAGGCAGGGGAACCAGATATCAAATTGCCAACATCTGTTGGATCATCAAAAACCAAGAGAGTTCCAGAAAAACATCTATTTCTGTTTTACTGACTATGCCAAAGCCTTTGACTGTGTGGATCATAACAAATTGTGGAAAAGTCTTCAACAGATGGGAATACCAGACCACCTGACCTGCCTCTTGAGAAATCTGTATGCAGGTCAGGAAGCAACAGTTAGAACTGGAAATGAAACAAAATGCAGGCATATTGGTTGCATCAGTCGTGTCCAACTCTGTGTGACCCCATAAAGAGCAGCCCACCAGGCTCCTCTGTCCCTGGGATACTCTAGGCAAGAATACCAGAATGGGTTGCCATATCCTTCTCCAATGCATCCATGCTTGCTAAGTCATTTCGGTCGTGTCGGACTCTGTGAGACCCTATGGACAGCAGCTCACCAGGCTTCTCTGTCCACAGGATTCTCTAGGCAAGAATACTGGAGTGAGTTGCCATTTCCTTCTCCAATGGAACAACATACTGGTTCAAAATAGTAAAAGGAGTACATCAAAGCTGTATCTTGATGTACTCAACTTATATGCAGAGTACTTTTAACTTATTTAACTTATATGAAGAGTATATGATGAGAAACGCTGGACTGGAAGAAACAAAAGCTGGAATCAAGATTGCCGGGAAATATCAATAACCTCAGAAATGCAGATGACACCACCCTTATGGCAGAAAGTGAAGAGGAACTAAAAAGCCTCTGATGAAAGTGAAAGAGGAGGGTGAAAAAGTTGGCTTAAAGCTCAACATTCAGAAAACAAAGATCATGGCATCCGGTCCCATCACTTCATGGGAAACAGATGGGGAAACAGTGGAAACAGTGTCAGACTTTATTTATTTATTTTTGTGTGTAGCAGAGTTTTATTAAAGTATAAAAAGGGATGGAGAAAGCTTCTTACATAGACATCCAAAAGGGGACAGAGAAAAGGGAGTTATATACTTTTTTAATTGGTTATTACAGTAAACCAAAAGAATGTCTCAAGTTTGTAAAGATCTTACTCCCACAATTTACATTTTTCTTGGGGGGGGGGGGCTCCAAAATCACTGCAGATGGTGACTGAAGCCATGAAATTAAAAGACGCTTACTCCTTGGAAGAAAAATTATGACCAATCTAGATAGCATATTCAAAAGCAGAGACATTACTTTGCCGACTACGGTCCATCTAGTCAAGGCTATGGTTTTTCCAGTAGTCACGTATGGATGTGAGAATTGGACTGCGAAGAAAGCTGAGAGCCAAAGAATTGATGCTTTTGAACTGTGGTGTTGGAGAAGACTCTTTAGAATCCCTTGGGCTGCAAGGAGATCCAACCAGTCCATTCTGAAGGAGATCAGCCCTGGGATTTCTTTGGAAGGAATGATGCTAAAGCTGAAGCTCCAGTACTTTGGCCACCTCATGCGAAGAGTTGACTCATTGGAAAAGACTCTGATGCTGGGAGGGATTGGGGGCAGGAGGAGAAGGGGACAACCGAGGATGAGATGGCTGGATGGCATCATGGACTCAATGGACGTGAGTCTGAGTGAACTCCGGGAGTTGGTGATGGACAGGGAGGCCTGGCATGCTGTGATTCATGGGGTTGCAAAGAGTCGGACATGACTGAGCAACTGAACTGAACTCAACTGATACCGAAAACTATAAAATATTCCTGGAAGAAATTAAAGAAAAACTAAATAAAAAACCTAATGCTAATGATTGGCAACGTCAATATTGTCGCAACATAATTCCTCTCTGTAGAGCCAATGAAGTTTCATGATAATCTTGCAGTCATTTTTATGAAACTGAAGAGATGATTCTGAATTTTATATAGGGATATAAACAGCCATGTACTCATAGCATGTTTAAAATAAGAATAAAAAGAAACAATTTGAAGGAGTTACACCACTTGATTTCTAGGATTACTATAAACTCGAGTAATAAAGGGAGATCAACAGACAAAATTAATAACTAGATCAATGTATTAATAATAACAATAGGGAATCCAGAAGTAGACCCATATTTCTAAGGTCATTTGATTTAAATACGAGGCTAAAGTCACTCAATCAGGGAAAAGAACGTTTTCAATAAACATCCTAGAATAAATGGTTAGTCATATTAAAATAATAATAACAACAATAACATTTACTCCTGCCCTGCTCACAAGACAAATTAATTTGTAGTGGACCGCGGACCTGAACATAAAAGGTAAAAAACTAAAGTTTTTGGAATAAAACACAGAATGGTATCTTTTAAACTTAGAAGTAAACAAAAATTTCATAACTAGAAGGGAGAAAGCAATAATAAAAAAAGAAAACATTGATGAATCACATTTTATCACAAGTAAAAATCTGGGCTTAAGAAATGGTATCATTGGGAAAATGAAGAGCATTTAGAAACCAGTAATAAAAAGATAATCTAACAAAAGGGAAATTAAATGAAAAGATTTCACAAAAGAAGATATATTAAGAGCCATTACACACTTGAAAATACTGCATATGTTTATTCAGTAGGAAAATGCAAATTAAACTATAAGGAGATACCAGTACCTACAAAGCAAAATGAGTAAAATTAAAGACTCACAAAAATCAAATACTGGGAGGGAAGTGAATTACCTGAAACTTTTATACATATAACTACTTCAGAGAAACATTTGGCAGTTAAGAAAGAATACAGTAAAAGTAAAAAGTAAATATATACCCAATCTCCAACCAAGAAGTTTGACAACTAGATATTCATCCAAAATAATAGAAAAACACATCTCAGAGATGGGTCTGAGGTTTATTCTCTTGTCTCCATGCTTGAATGCTTTGTCAATCAGTTCTTTTTCAACTGCAAACCTTGACCAGCATCTCAGCGTTTGGCTCACTGCACACTGGGCAAATGGACAAGGTTGGGCCAGCTGTGCTCTTCTCAGATAATTTGACCTTAGATAACACATATCAAAAAACCTTACTCTGGTTGTACCACATCAAATGCAGTACTTGGATGCAATCTCAAAAGTGACAGAATGATCTCTGTTCATTTCTAAGGCAAACCATTCAACGTCATGGTAATCTAAGTCTATGCCCCAACCAGTAATGCTGAAGAAGACCTACAAGACTTTCCAGGACTAACAAGCAATAATTATGTCCTTTTCATTATAGGGGACTGGCATGCAAAAGTAGGAAGTCAAGAAACACCTGGAGTAACAGGCAAATTTGGCCTTGGAGTACAGAATGAAGGAGGGCAAAGGCTAACAGAGTTCTGCCAAGAGAACGCTCTGGTCATAGCAAACACCCTCTTCCAACAATACAAGAGAAGACTCTACACATGGACATCACCAGATAATCAACACCAAAATCAGATTGATTATATTCTTTGCAGCCAAAGATGGAGAAGCTCTATAAAGTCAGCAAAAGCAAGATCGGGAGCTGACTGTGGCTCAGATCATGAACTCCTTATTGCCAAATTCAGACTTAAATTGAAGAAAGTGGGGAAAACCACTAGACCATTCAGGTATGACCTAAATCAAATCCCTTATGACTATACAGTGGAAGTGAGAAATAGATTAGTAGAGGGACTAGATTGGTAGACAGGTGCCTGATGAACCAGGGATGGAGGCTCGTGACACTGTACAGGAGACCAGGAGCAAGACCACCCCCAAGAAAAAGAAATGCAAAAAAGCAAAATGGCAGTCTGGGGAGGCCTTACAAATATCTGAAAAAAGAAGAGAAGCAAAAGGCAAAGGAGAAAAGGAAAGATACACCATTTGAATGCAGAGTTCCAAAGCATAGCAAGGAGAGATACGAAAACCTTCCTCAGCGATCAATGCAAAGAAATAGAGGAAAACAATAGAATGGGAAAGATTAGATATCTCTTCAAGAAAATGAGAGATATCAAGGGAATATTTTATGCAAAGATTGGCTCAATAAAGGACAGAAATGGTATGGACCTAACAGAAGCAGAAGATATTAAGAAGAGTCAGCAAGAATACACAGAAGAAGTATAGAAAATAGATCTTTACGACCCAGATAATCACGAATGTGTGATCACTCACACTCACCTAGAGCCAGACATCCTGGAATGTGAACTCAGGTGGGCCTTAGGAAGCTTCACTATGAACAAAGATAGTGGAGGTGATAGAATTCCAGTTGAGCTATTTCAAATCCTCAAAGATGAATCTGTGAAAGTGCTGCACTCAATATGCCAGCAAA